>CM024953.1:29257750-29519346 GCA_014282245.1 Rhododendron simsii
GAGTGACATGTGGCATGAATAGAAGAGTTTTATTGGAAAATTAAAGGGACTTAATTATGGTTGGTTAATTAATCCGATTGATTATGATAAAGCCATAACAAGTTTTGTAGATTAATTAATTAATTGTCAATTAAATATGAAGCTTATTTCCTCTGTCGATTGACTAATATTTAGAAAGTTTCTCCGTCGATTGAATTATAGGTGGCAAAAGAAGGTGTATCCAAGCATCCGTGATCAACCAGTTTTGCAACGTGTTTGCTTGTTCTTCATGGAAGTTTATTTACATTGTTCCTTCCTGGAAGATATTTTATGAAGGAATGAAAGGAAGAAAAAACTGTCAACTTGTAAGGAAGATCAAATTCACAATTAGGAGGGCCTATTTAAGCATGAATTAGTAGTAGTTCAAAGGACACTCAAATCGCCAACAGGTCATTATCTTTTCTTTTTCTAGGAGTAGGAATAACTATTAGCAAATTGTACTCCGTCGATTAGGTTATACCTTGTCGATCTGTACTTTACTTGGAGATCAAAAATGTCCCTTTTATTAGTCTTCAATTTCCATCCACATTCACCCCATTTTACTACGTTTGCTTCAAAAGAAGTCCTGAATATGGCAAGGAACCAAACACCATCTCACAATTCACCCACATTCCAGCAATTACAAAACCATTTCTTTGTCGAAGTGGACAAAATCCAGAAAATTTAGTAACAATTTTGGCTCTAGAAGGAGGACTCTTACTATTTGAAGTGGTGACCAATGGCACCAAAGACAGGAAAATGGCCAACCGCCAATGGATGGTAGCAATGATAATAACAATTTCGGCCAATGTCAATGGTGGAAATGATATGAATGAAGTTAATACAGTGAATCCCAAATCAGAGGATTCCAGAGATAGGCCAACCAAATGGCTAGAAATTGAATCATCAGATTTGATTCAACGGTTTGAAAGGATGTTCAGTGATCTAGAAAATGAGACAGCCAAAACTTTGATAGCTATGTTTAAGGCTACTATGGCATGAAATCAGCCAACAGTAGAAGGTCAATCAATGTGAGTGTTAACTCTGGACAAAGCAGTTGGACATCCAAATTCTATGTCATGCCCTCAATTTTCAACATACGTATAAATGATTTCCACAAATAACCTTGCCATGATCCGTACAATAACCAAAATAATGTAGCATTCCCAAGATTTTACATCTTTGGCTCCGAGGCCCAAATTAACATAAGTACTGAATATTGAGAGTTAAGGATTACAATATTCCATAGTCAAAAGATCTACAAATAAAGTTACAAATACATCTTCAAAAGAGATTTACAAAGATGCCTGAGTAACTCTTCGATGTTAGCTTTCAAAAACAATGATCACATCTAAGCACTCTAAGCATGCATGCTATTGCCTGCATCGGTACCTGAAAATGATAATAGGCTTGAGCTACACTAGCCCAGTAGGAAATTCTACGCTAACATTATATGCAAGAGAAATGCAAGAATGATCACAAGGCAAGAACGGGATATAGACCAGACGATAAGCAATAACCAAGGTTTAACAATCCAATATACTCGATACAAAATCTGGTAAATGCCTCAACCTTCAATCATTTCAACTCCCATGTGTCCAATGTCACTTCGCGTCATGTGTCATGAGCTGAAGCTCCTGTCGGGCTAATTATGGGACCCCGATATCCCCAGCCAAGCACAACTAGAAGATTGGGCCTTAGTGTTCAATATGAGCATTAGCTCCTGCCGGGCTAATTATGGGACCTCGATATCCCCTGCCAGGCACCCACTCGTCGATGGTCCCCGAATGTTCTCGTTGTGTCAACAAAGATCCAAACGTCTCATGTTCTCATAACGTGTCATTTCAATTGAAGTTCATGTATTAATCGACGTCAAAATTTATCGAACAAGGGCAAGGGATGCAAAGGACACACAACGAACCCAACGAATAAGATTAACAATGTTATGGAGTGATTTGGTGATGTTTAAAACAAGTTAGAAATGATCGGGGGTCAAAACAATGAAGTTTGAAACAAGAGAACAAATCTGGCCTTAGGCACTGTTGTATAGATACTACGAATTTCAGTATCAATACAACAGAGGCTAAAAATGCTCTAGAGAGTATTGTAAATCAGTATCGATATAACAATAGCTAAAAGCATTCCAGAGATTTCTGTATCGATACTAATTTGACCAGTATCGATACAGATGGGTGTTCGAGCAGATTTTCTGCAGATTTCAAGGAATCCAACTACAACTACAACAACAACAACAACAACAACAACCGTAGACACGATTTCAAGCAAGGAGAACACTTCTATCACATATATTGAGAGGTAGAATCCCTACCTCGAAGTTGAAACACAATTCCCAAGAAAATACGAGCCCTAGCTTTTCGAAAACCTTGATTTGACTGAAATGCTCCACACCGAGCTCTAATCGACGAAGAGCAAGCCCAAAATCACGTCTAGAACGAGGAATGAAGGTTAGTTTGTGAAGGTTTTGAGGAGTTTTGGTGAGAGAGTAGAGAGAGGGAGAGCGACCGGAGATAGAGAGAGAGAGCCGGTGAGGGAGATGAGAGGGAAAATGATTCCATGCTCTCTCAACCTCCTATATACACTCACATACATGTAAACTACACATTGTACCCTTCCACAATCAATTCTTTCACTTTAGCCCCAAATCACATAAACACCACATTTCTCATTTTCCTCATTTATAAACATTAAAATTAATTAAATTAAATACGGGTCTTTACATTCTGTGACTGAAATGCCTTCTTCTCAGGTATTTGACCCACCACCCATACTTAATCAAAATGGAAGAAGGCAAGATTACCCTTACGGGTATGATATGAGACTAGACGTTCCTAACCAAGTAGGAAGGGTACAGGAGCCTTACTTAAGGGCTCAACTCATGAACATTATGCAAGACATGTATGGTCACTACACCAAATTACGCTTTTTCCAGCATTTCATAAACGCCGATAAAGATGAAATTAATGCTGGTAATAGTATTCCCGGCATTTGTTGACGAAAATAAAAAATGCCGCTCAAACAAGTGTCGGTAATACAAAAACGGCATTAGTACAAATGCCGGAAATAAAACCGGCATTTGTTACTAGTTTTTCCGGCATTTGTAAAGTGCCGGGAAAATAATTACCGAATATACATTTATTACCGGCTGTTGGTGCAAATGCCGGAAAAGGTAATATTACCGACATTTTATAAGTGCCGTATTTTTTATAACTTTTACCGGCATTTTCCAAATGCCATTTTTATATCTTGATATTTTCTTTTCATTGCTTTTACCGGCATTTGTAAACCGCCGCTAAAAGTTCCTCTCTTTTTTTTGGCAATTTTCATTTTTAATACATGATTTTTTCATTTACAAATTTTCCTAACCTAGTACCATTTTTTATAACACATTTCCTGCATACAAAATTGTAACTATCCAAAATAATTTGAAGTTCCACTACCAAAACCAAAATGCAAGTTCTGTATATAAGCAAATTGGACATCATAAAAGACAATTCTCAAAGCAACAAAAAATAACAATGCGAGGCATAGAATGCCAATGTGAAAATCAAACCCAAAGAGTCAATGTCACGCCCTCGATTTTCAACTAAAATAATAATATATTTTCCACAAACAAAAGTCTTTCTCTCAAACTATATTTACCCTTAAATGCCATGCCAATCCAAAAGATGAATCAAAGTCACTTCTTCTCCTTCCCTTTTTCTTTTGAACACAAAGTCTCCCAAACATTTACAATTTAAAAGGGGTTTCATGATAATCAAGGAGATGAGTTTATACACGGCTTCACATATATTCTAATCAAAAGGTACAACCTTCAACTACTGGTAAAATATGTAGGGAGTTATTCCCGAACAGGTAGAAATAAGGTCAAAACAGTGGTACGTGGGACCATGGTATAAGTACGATAGGAACAGTCGCTGGGCAAGACAATGGTCTACGATGTGGACCAGTGACACGTGAAGACACTGGTCCAAGTAGCTTGTTTGGCAATCTGGTGGCCGAACAAGAGGAGAGTTCCTGGGAAGATATTAGCCCAAGTAAACTAATAAAGGATCAATTACACAAGAAGTGGTTGGTCCAAACAGTCTGTTCAGCAATGAGATAGCCGAATAGGTAATGAACTGTCGTAAAAGCAACTTTAAATGTTAAGGCGGCAGGAACGCTCCAGAAAGTTTCAGAGCGGCGCTATCCCATAAAGAATAAGATCCCGAGTATGTAGGATCTAGGAAAGATACCCAATGTGAATGGGATGTTTGGATAATTATGGAAAAGAGTCCGGAAAGGACTCTTTTATTGAACCGATAAGGGAATGAGAATCAAAAGGATCCTGGGTTTCCTATACGAGATAGGAATCCTAGGGTAACAGGGATACTTTGTCACACCCCAAAAATGAGAAGTGACCGGCCGTGAACCATGAGGCTAATCCATGGAACACGCAGCCTGAATAAATCAAAGTAACCGAAAATCAAATATCCTTTTTTTGTTATTAATCAAATAAAAAAAACCCAAATGTGTCTCAATCATAAACATGGGGTACAACCATCCCATGAACTAAACAATATCCAGTAATCCAACAATAAATAAATAAAAAAATTCATTATCTGACAATTGTTTTGAATGCGGAAGCAATTTATTAAAATAAAACTAAGATGAGACACCCTAAGGAGGTCAAACAAAAGAATCCCCGAGGTGCCGCCAGAGTCCTTTCCTAACTCCCCAACTTGCCTGAAAGAGAAGTTGGAATAAATCCGTCAGCTGACGAGCTCAGTGAATAGCAAGTATGTATAATAAATAAAGTTGAAAGCGGGGATGAAAATAATTTACCATTAAATCATAATTTGGCATATGAGGTGTTCAATAGAATAATAAATTAATCAATGAAACATTTAACCAAATAAATATTCTTGGTGGTGATCACAACAATAACTCCATCAACAATGGGGAACTACAATCAAACAGTTCCATGGCCAAAATAAATCTCAACAAAATTGGATCCAATATCGAACTTAGAGTCACCAGGGTTGGCAGCCCGTGGTACTTTTCCCTAAGACGATCCGGCGAAAGAAAGCCGTTGAGCATTAGGGTCACCGGCCTAACAAGGTCTTTTCCCTAATGGCCAGGGTCACCAACACGAGAAGGAATAAGTTCCCTGGACTTCCGAAATAAATGTTCCCATTAATATCCACCAAGTTCTCACCAAAAAGAATATTAACAATTGATCTCAGAAAATTCATCGCATGCCAATTTATAGAACAACTTATAAACAGTTTTGAGTCTCCGAATAACATTCATATAAATTTATGAAAGAAATACTTTTAAGGGACATAGGGAACTTTCGAAAATACGTAACATACTTAACTACTCACCTTGGTCCAAAAAGTAATGAAACTCGAATCACGCAAAGTGTGACTATCCTGTAAAAGTAAAACATTCGAATGACTAAGTAATTTAAATATATCACTGACAATACAAATTAGGAACACCTCTATTATTCAATTACCCTAACTTAACCCCCTCCTAATTCCTAAACCACCTGTGGACACGGCAAAATCCACCTACGAACAACCAAAGATTTATTTTGTCTCTAATAACAACCATGCCGCCACTTTTTTTTCCTCTTCCAAACTAACCATTTCGTCCACACATGAATTGAATACAAAACACATGTTCTTACAACATAAGATCAAAGCCCAAATCTATTTGGTTCTTTCTACTACTGTTAACATCACAATTACTTCACAAACGTCCAATTCCTTGGCAGTTTCCAACCGACTACAAGTCCGCCACATATCACTGCAAATCGAACCCACCGCACACAGCCAAATACAACCCATTGAATCACTTAATTAATATCCTACTTAAGTATTTGATCCTTTTGTATAATCTATATAGAGGTCGAAAAAAGAAAGAAACGAGAGATACCAGACTCACCTCAGAGGAACCCACTTCCGAATCTTCAACTCCGACTTGGACTGCGCTGGCTCTTTTCTTTTTCCCTCGGAACGATGACTCTAATATAAAACAAAGCCCTCATCTACTTATGTATAAAACCCTAGTCTGTTGTGGTTTTCTACTTTAAGCGTAACTTTGTAAAACTTCCCACTAACTCACAATACCCCTAAATTGTAGCTAATTAGTTAATTACGTATAAATCCAACTAATATAGACTGACTAATGAAATAAATAATTATACCTGTACCCTCGAACAAATAATAATGCATATAGTAACTATATTGCGCAAAAAAGAAAATTGCTTAATTAGGACCCACACCATAAAACCTCCAATTAATAAATGGCCAAAGTAATTAATGCGATAAATAAAATTTCTAGGCCGTAACATACTTGGGCAGCAAGCATCCGTAGATTTATAAATACAGAGTAAACCTAGACGTAAAAGGTATGCAATACTTTGCACTCATATCGTCTTCCTATTGATAATTAGGGTTTTCAATTAGTTCGTGATACTAACTTTGGCATCGGAGGGCCTTTGCTACGAGAAGCAAAGGTGCGCTCACCCCTTGTTTGTCTTGCAGATTAGGGTTCCAACGAAGAACTAGGGCTCCGGTGAGGAGGCACGAATAGCCGTTGCATACTGGTGTTGTTCTGAGCATCAATTGTTTTCATCCCCCTACAAAATACACAAGGTGAGTTAGACTAGATGATAAACAGCTCCTTAATGATTCCAAAGAAGCCCTCAGAAATGTCTCAATGTCCACTCCATGCAGTCCAAGCTAAGTGTCATGGAGTACCTGAAAGGATAGGGTGAGCTACACTAGCTCGTAGAGATATCCATACCTAAATTATATGCATAAGTGAAGATAGACATTAAGGAAAAACATTTTCCAAAAGCATATTTGTTTTATCAAAAGTGAAACTCAAAATACCATACTCATGCTGGAAAAAATTTAACTCCATTTATCAAATACTGATGTTCCCACTCACACACACGTAGAGAAACTTGTCCTGGCACTTAGGATAGCCACGAGGAAATTGCCACACTACTTCCAAAGCCACAAAGTTGTGGTTTATACTGAATTTCCATTGAAGTCACTGCTACGAAAAGCAGATTTTTTAGGAAGGATCTCGACGTGGTCCGTCGAGTTGAGTCAATATGACATTGATTATCAACCACGAACGGCAATTAAAGGCCAAGTGTTGGCAGATTTTATGGCAGAATTTTCTCCCGCAGTAGCTCCCATGCCTCCTACGAGAAAGGAACGAGAGAAAGACACACCACCCAAGAAGAACCAAGTTTCAGCCGAACAGGATCCTATGGAATGGAAGTTATTTGTCGACAGATCAGCATGTAACACTGGTTCAGGAATTGGGGTTGTTCTTTTTCCTCCTGAGGGGGTTATGATCGAACTATCTGTTCGGCTTGGTTTCAGCGCATCGAATAATGTGGCAGAGTATGAGGCACTCTTAGCTGGATTAAGAAGCGCAAAGGTTCTGAAAGTGAAGCGAGTTAGGATGCATTGTGATTCACAACTTGTTGTTAATCAACTGTCCGAGGAGTACCAAGCCCGGAATGAGAAGATGGCGGCATATGTGGAAGCAGCCAAAGATCTACTCGACACCTTCGAGAGGGTTCATATTGAATAGATAAGTTCTGGACAGAATGCTCATGCCGATTCTCTAGCTTGGTTAGCCGCAGCTGTCCCGACTGAACTCAAGCGAAGGGTAGCAGTTGAGTATCTGACAGAGCCGAGCATTGGGAGAAGTGTAGAGTTGGTCTTGGACGTGAACCAAGGTCCAAGTTGGATGGACCCAATTGTGGAGTTTTTACGAGATGAAATACTCCCCATTGATAAAAAGGAAGCTCATAAGATCAAAACCAAGTCAGCAAGGTTTTGGCTGTCCCCAGAAGGAAAGCTTTACAGGAAATCCTTTACAGGACCATATTTACTCTGTGTGCACCCTGAGATGGTACAAAAATTTCTTCATGAAATCCATGAGGGAACGTGTGGGAGTCATGCTGGAGGGAGATCCATCGCCCACCGAGCAATTACCCAAGGCTATTGGTGGCCACATATGCAGGAAGATGCCAAGGTATACGTAAAAATTTGTAAGAAGTGTCAGAAGTTCTCACCTATGATTCGAACACCAGCAGAGGATCTGGTGCCTTTAACAAGTCCTTGGCCATTTGCCCAGTAGGGAATGGACATCGTGGGTCCCTCCACAAAGCAACTGGGAATCGAAAGTTCCTGCTTGTTGCAACAGATTATTTCACTAAGTGGATTGAGGCAGAACCACTGGCCAAAATCATCGAACCTATGATAGAAAGATTCGTGTGGAAGAGCATCATTACTAGATTTGGGGTCCCCTATTCTTTGATTACAGATAACGGGTCCCAATTTCAGAAGAAGTTCAAGGCTTTTTGTGCCCAATATGGAATACGAAATTATTATTCGACCCCAGCTTACCCTCAGAGTAATGGGCAGGCAAAGGCGTCTAATAAGACCATCCTTGACGGGATCTAGAAGAGGCTGGATAAAGCTAAAGGGAAGTGGCCAGATGAGTTACCACTAGTACTGTGGGCTCACTGAACAACACCTAGGAGGTCTACGGGAGAGACCCCCTAATCGCTGGCATATGGAACGGAAGCAGCGATTCCTTTGGAAGTTGGTTTGCCAACAAATAGAACTGCGTTGGTTGAAACTGGCGGCAATGACAGGGCCCTTGAAATCGAGCTTGATCTTGCCGAGGAAAAGAGAGAAAGGGCCCTGGTTCATCATCTTCTTTCCAGGAACAGCTGATGAGAAGCTATAACAAGCATGTACACCCTCGAGAGTTTGGTGTTGGGGACCTTGTACTACGAAAGGTGCTCGGCAACACCAAGGTAGCCAACGAAGGCAAGCTGGGGGCTAATTGGGAAGGCCCATATCGAGTAACCGAGATTGTAGGCATCGGGGCCTATAGGTTGGTTGATTTGGATGGCAATCCAGTGCCAAGACCTTGGAATGTCCATAATATGAGAAAATTTTTTGTTTAAAGGAATTTTATTTTGGAACACACTACGTGATTGTGTGGGAGCTACGAGCAAAGCTCCTTGGGTTTTAAAGGGTACGAGTAAATGCCACCTTGAGTCCTATTTCATATTATTATGTGATTGTTCGGGAATTACGAATATAATTCCCTTGTTTTAGTGTTTGATTTTATTTAGTTGCAAGGGGTACGAGTAACGCCCCCTTGAGTTCAAGTTTATGAATAAAGTCATTTTCTTCCAAGTATATCAAGCTTTCTTTTTCTAATCTTCGTTCTTGAAATATGAAAAATCAAGTTCGTTATTATCTTCCTTTTTCATATTGGGGAGCAGATAATGGGCACGAATGCCGGGTATGAATATACGCATGGTAAAGAGAATACTTAGTTTAGACCAAACACTTGAGCCTTGTACATTTGATAATAAGGTATGAAATACCTGAGTTATGTACAACTAAACGCTATGATGTAAGATATGTATCTCCTAAATACGAAAACACTTGGGGACAATACATAACGAGAACTGTTGTTTTGACTAGGAACGAGATTCTTAGCAAAACGTACGCATCTGAATATATGCATCTGTAGCAAATACAAGCATACGAGACCATGCTCAAATGTCTAAGTACGAGAAACTGGAAAGTTAATAAGTATGTGAGACTTATGAGTATGAGTAAACTCAGAAATGCATACGAGGTCGTGCAGATATCAAGTAAAGTACGAGATACTTATAAGCGACTATGAAACATTTGTCTTAACAACATAAACGATCATGAGATACTGCGCTTGCATATGTACGGACTGGACCAAAAGATAGCTGTGCATTTGATCATATGCATCCATACCAAACAGGGGTGGGACGAGATACCCATAACGAGCGTTCAAAATTTAAGCAAAATGTCCATGGTCACGCAGGGCTAGAGAAACAACGGTCGCACAGGACTTGTAAATCGTTCTAAGAGTTAATTCACACTTACCAAATTTAGTCCAATTCTTGGACCTCAGGAGCAAGTTGGTTTGCAGCCTCTGTGCCAACCTCTGTTGGATTACCATCGACACCAGTGTCTCCTTCCTCAATGATGGGATCGTTGGTTGATTCCCGAGCAGGTGACCCTACAGCAACAGACCCCAGAATGTCAGTAGGTGTATCCTCTTCAGCACCAGCAAAATCTTCGATCTGTTGATCGATTTCGTCTTCTGGGTTTCCTTGAGGTTCGTCTACAACTTGAGCACGTTTGCTTGGCAAGCCATTGTCCTCCAAAAGGGGGGAATCTTCAGCAACTCCCACCTTTGTCAAACATGTCTCCCAGCATGCTACCCAGATTTGGTCTTGGATAGCGGGCATCTGCTTGACGTAACTTGCGGTTGTGGCATCAAAGCCCTTCTGGTATCCGTCGTCATAGGTTGCTTTTTTGGTGCTGTCGATTTCAGATAAAGCCTGGTTAAGGCTCTCCCCAGCTATGTCCAGCTTGGCTTTGGTGTTGTCTGCTTCCAGTTTTGCTTTATCTCTTTCTCTCTCCAGCCTTGCTACTGTCTGGAGTAGTCTGGTGTTATCCCTCATGAGCCTATTACGCTCGGCCTCGGTGTCTTGCATTTTCTGCCCCAATGTCACCATTTTTTGGATAAACTGGAATTGTCCAAGTGTAAGAACCAACGTTACGAATAAAACGAAAAAGAAAGTGAAATGAGGTAACGAATGACTTTACCTTTAGTCCACTGACGAGACCAATGGATACAAGCTGATCAGCTGTTGCACCAGCTTCTTTCTGCATATCAACAAGGAGCAGCAGCCCTTGGGCAAGTGCAACTGCCATCTCCGAAGAGCTGGCGATGTCCCCATCGTGCACAGGGCGATCACCTCTGATAAGAGAGGGAGCCCATGTTTGTGGAAGCACCTGGAGAGGAGGCGATTGGGGTTGGTTGTTCTCCGTGTCAGCTGGTATGTCAGAGGAAGAAGGGTCTTCAGTTCTAGGACCCTTGTCCTAATGAGCATCTCCAATCTTGAGGAAGCTATCGCGCTGGGATGAGGATGATCATGTTGACCTCCCCTTCGTACGACGAGATTAGGGAGGGGCGGCACCAGTTGATGCCACCCTACTGGCGGCACCATGGCCCCGTGTGGACACAGTCAGAAGTGTGCTGAGGTCAACAGGTTGTCGGGTCATCGTACCTAGGCTCTGAGGAGATCGAGAATAGCCGGAGGAAGAAGATTGGCTGGTGACGCAAAGGGGAGCGGGCTCTTCGGTCTGTTCAGAAATAACCTGTCTTCGTCTAGATCTCCTGAGTACCACGCGTGTCAAAGGAACGCCTTCGGGAATAGTGACTTCACCTGGCTGCCCCACAAGGGTGACTCCCCTTGAACTCTGTGGTTGAGGAGTGGTCGAAGTTGAGGCATCGCTTATGCTCGGGATGGCTAGCCTCCTGTCAATGAACCCTACATAAGCAGGGTCGTAGCCCAGCAGGATGTGTGCGTCGCGACCATGGCCAGCAGTACGGGTACCAGGCTCTCCTGTGTATTTGAGGATCCTGTTAATGTCCTCTGTTCGGAGGTAGCTTGGCTCTCGTCTGGAGTGTTTATTGGCGTTATCCGCTGCAATGACAAGGTGCAAGCATGAGTTAGAGATGCATGGAAATTATGTAAAGACATTGAAAGAGAAAGAAAAACAGGAGCATACGTGGGTAGCCCCATATGTGGGGGCAGTGCAAGCCCACCACTTGGTCGTCTTCCCCAATAGGCTCGAAAGCTCCAGTAATATAGAAAAAGTCAATTTCATGATCGCGAGCAGAATCAGGCTGGTTGAGCACAAGACGTTTTTCTGCTCTCCTCACTTTGAAATAATAAGTATTATATTCTGGGTTTAGTACAATGCTATACCACCACTGAATTTCCCAAAGGCCTACCTGAGTTCCTAATATCCTATTTAGAGCTATGACTCCCATTATGAGTCGGAAAACATTTGTGGAAACCTGCATTGGTGTGAGTCTATACCAATTGAGGACCTAACGGAGCAATGGGTGAAGGGGAAATTGAACCCCACCCTCAACAATGGCTACGATTGGGATGCACATTCTATCCCATGAGCCTCCGTCCCTGTCTGCATCTAGTGGGGCGAGTTCGAGCCCTACATTCTCAGGGATATTATACTCTGTTCTAAAAGCCGTCATGGCTGTAGGGGTTTCACAGAGCTTTCTAAACTTTCCGAGCTTAGGGCCGTTATTATCCTCATTCGCCATCAAAGTATGCAGAAGGAACTACGAATAGACTGAAATCTGGAAGGGGCTACGAATAAAACCCTAGGATCTAATGAATCAGAGAACGAGATCTTAGAATGAAAGGGAATGAAAGGGCTTACGGAGTAGACTATGGCGATGTCTGAGGTTGCAGAAGGAATACGCAGACGGCGGCTGAACCGTTCGACCAATAAGAATGAAGAAGGACTTGGGTTTCTTTTTAAGAAAAGATCCAACAAACCCATTTTGAGAGTTAAAAAGATGGAGACGGAGACGAAACATCTCCTCTCACGCTGTTTCATCGAAAGTAACGGAAAGAAAGGCGCCATTCTGACGCCGCTTAATAAAACGTCAGTTCACAGTTAATGTGAGGCGTACGAAGTATGCTACGTAGAGTCATTACCTCGAAATGGTATAATGACAAAGCCGCCAAAACCATTAATGGGTATCAAAACGCAACTGCCCGGGATCGGAAGAATTTGGTCCAAGACGTTTGTTTCTAAAAAGCTTTACCAGTTGCCCCCGAACAGTGGCAAATAAATAAAGCTGGGGAGCAATTGTAGGGAGGTATTCCCGAACAAGTACAATTAGTAACCAAACATATATACAGTAGCACGTGGTGAGTGTGACAGGGCTTATCGCCGGGCAGTACGATGAACGGCGATATGGATCAGTAACATGAGAAGTCATTAATCCAGGAAGTCTGTTCGGCTGATAAGGACAAACAACATGTGAAGTCATTTGTCCAAATGGACTGTTCGGCAATGGGATAGCCGAACAGGAGAAGAAGTTGCCCTAAAACGAAAGGCGGCAAGAATGCTCTTAAAGGTTCCAGAACAGTGATATTCAGTAAAGGAATGAGATCTCGAGTATATAGGATCAAGGCAAGATACCCAACATGAATGGGATATTCGGATGTCTACGGGAAAGAGTCCCAAAAGGACTAAGCTATCATACCGATAAGGGAATGAGAATCCGAGGGATACTAGGTTTCCTATACGAGATAGGAATCCTAGGGCAACAGGGATGCTTGGGCAGCAAGCATCTGTGAATCTATAAATACAAGGTAAACCTGGAGGTAAAAGGTACGCGATAATTGGCATTCTCATTATTCTCCTACTGATAATTAGGGTTTATTAACCAGTACGTGATACTAACTTTGGCATCGGAGGGCCTTTGCTACGAGAAGCAAAGGTGCGCTCACCCCTTGTCTGTCTTGCAGATTAGGGTTCCGATGATGAACTAGGGTTCCGGTGTAGAGGCACGTGAAGCCGTTGCAGTTTGGGGTTGTCCAGAGCACCAATTGTTTTCATCCCCCTACACAATCTAGGGTTTTTGATTTACCCCAATACAAAATAATATAAATGTACATGGGAATCCAAATCTTGATTATTAAAATAGAACCTTGTACTTTGTGGGAAGACTAATGCTATTACCCAATGGGTAATAAATTACCTTGTAGTTATTATCCAATGGATAATGGGAGGGTGGGAAAATACCCAATAAACAAAGAATCAATCTACTATATCCACATGTTTTAATGGGAGACCTATTGTCCAATGGACAAAGATTACCCTAACTTCTATTGACCAAAGGGTAAAGGCAAAATGGTTCAAAAGGTTCAAAAGGTCCATCTAGTAACTAGGTTAGTTGGTTGCTTGGTTTCTCCAACTAATCGGTTAGAAACTAACTAGGCTTGCTAAGTAGGGCTTAATGCCAAGAAATGAAATTTGGAGGGCAAAAATGTAATTTTGACAACCACAAGAAAATTAAAAGGAATTTTAAAAGTAACCCAAGTAATTAAAATAAAATTCAAATACTTAACGAAATTTTTACCGACCAAAAATCAGGGTCATTACAATACTCCTCCTCCAAGCAAGACCCACGAGATACGAACCACAATATGCGTAGGGATGAATGATTGAAGGTTGATTCAAGTGGGTTTAGAGTGGGTTGGGTGAAATTTGGAGAGAGAGCAAGAGAGAGAGAGAGAGGGGCTGAGAGATAGAGAGAGAGACGTGAGGGAGAAACAGATGGGGAAAATGGGAAATGTTTTTCCCCTGGCACACACATATACACACATGCACCTATCACACTAACACCCACATCTTTCAAACATTTGCACATTGGCCCACGACTATAATTTTCACATTAAACCATTATTTGTCCACTTATAAAATGTTAAAATTTAAAAGAAATTTACGGGTCTCTACAGTATTTGTTCGTTTCACTTCCTTCGTTAACTACTCCATGTATCACCCACCTGTAATTCTTACATGGACACATGTCTTGCATTAAGAAAACTCTAACCGTCTATTAGTCCATTTGATTTCGTAATACAGACTAAGTGTAGTCAACACGTGTTGCAACTTGGTTTAGTCGATTCATGTTGACGAAATTATGGTGTAAACAGTGTGTCTATTGTATTGTGTTTAATTTTTAGAATTTTCTGAGAAGTGTAGAAAAAGATAAAAATTGTAAACCAAGTTGTGGTCGGATTCCTGTTTTTGAGCAGACAGCTTACAGAGCTCCGTCTTTTATCAATTTTTTTATAGTTAAGCGATCCTCCTGATTATGGGTCCTTATGAGTCTGAAAGATTGATAATTTGATGATATTTTGGCATTGGAATTACCAAAAAGTATTAAGTATTCAATTTTTAATGAATTTTCGAACACAGACGTTCTGTTGGAAATTGTGCTTTGCTGCATAGAATTTCTGAGTTTGGAGGTGTTTTTAACTAGGTTTCCTTACTTTTTAAAATCTGGGAAAAATCAGGGATGAACTTTGGTGTGTGATAATGGTGTGTACCAAATTTTGGGTTTATTAGATGCATATTATAAGTTTGGCGGATTTTACAGTTGGTGTGTCCCTGTTGAGTTTTGTATTTGCTGCACTGACACATTTTGGGAAAATGGTCATATCTTTTAGCTCGGGTATCGGGTTAGCGCACCGGTTGTTGATTCTGAAACTAGACTCGTATTCCTTTTGGAATATGTAGGGCTTGTGGCTTAGCATATACTAGGTTAAATCAGTTTTTGATTTGAAGTTGATAGACGTGCAGAATCTGCAATTTTGGGCAGTTGTGTATGTAACTTCGGACGAGCATAACTTTGTCGTCTGGACTCTGTTTTAAACAAATTTTATTTCAAAATTCATGTACCGGAGGTGTACTTTCTAATGGTGGAAGTCTCAAGACCTAATTTTAAACCAGTAGGAAGTTATGTTCAGAATACGATAGGATGGTTATGGTTTTCAAACTGATTTTAAGAGTTATGTCATATTTGTACTCTTACGTTTGATTGGGGGCACTTCTAGGCCTTAAGATGGACATATTTGTATTCATTGGGCATCATCTAATACCTTATTTGTTTTATAATTTGGTATCAAATAGTTATTAAATGGTTTAGGAGGTGTTGGTGGTCTTGTTAACCTTTTTGACACTTGTTAGCATGGTATATATACTACAGGGTGTGTCATATATTTACTTAAACATTCGAAGGGATTCATATGCTAATAGGAGTTAGCTTGTAGGCAATGAGCTGGTCAAATGGGGGGTACCGAAACTGTAATTTTGGCGTATCTCGGTCAATACAAAGGTGAGTGTGTCTGATATGGTTCTTCTCAATAAGATATTGCTGTGATGGTAAGTATATATCTTGCTAATGGTATTTTCGCTTTCGATATGATTATCATTATGTAGATAATGTGGTGGAGGTGATTGTATATCAATGGTATCATGCTAATCGAGGTTTAGCTATTGATATGGATATATGTGGTGGAGATTGTATATCATGCTATATGTTGTTTTAGCTAATGGTATGCATGCTTGTTGTATGTTGATTGTACCCGCGAAAGGATTGTAGAGTGAGTCACGCCATGTTGTATGCCATTCCATCTAATTAACGGAGGTTGGGAGCATGGTCTGCGGGACACAGTGCCTTGGGTACATGGGAATGTGGCAGACGTGTCACTGCATGCTTGGGTGATTTATATTCATATTGTTGTTGATCGTTGTTGTGTGGTTGTTTATTGGATAATATTGCTGTGTTTGGAGGATGTGGTGATTAAAACTATTGTATACATTTGAGTATTTCAGTTATGTTGGTGATGTGTATTCATGTTGATATTCCTTCGGGTATTGTGGTATTATGTTGAGTATTTCTATGTCTCACACACTCTGGCTTACCTTTTTGGTCTGCCAGGTAGCAGGTTCTTTAAGTGGGTCCACTACCGGTCGTCGTGTTGAGGCATTTTACTAGCATCAGGTGGGGTTTTGGTTACGTTGTTGTGGAGTGTCTTAGTTGATGCAGAACTTAATTCATAAGGAGTTGTAACTAAGGATAGTTAAAGCTTTTAAATTGTATAGGTTATAATTAAGTTTGGTCGATGACTGACGTTTCATTTGAAGTTAGCCTTGGACGTTGTGGATGGTCGATCTTGTTGTAGGTAGTTGATGAAGAAGTTAATTTGTTCAAGTTGTAAATAACTCGTCGGTGGATGCGTTGAAGTATAGAATTTTTATAGTACTATAATGTAGATGTTGTTGCTTAGTTGTGCGAGGTCATGGTTGGTTAATCAATATGTTGACTCATTTTTATGTTAAGGTGATAAGTCTTCCGCTGGGTGTTTATTTCTGACAGGTTGTGAGGTGTAGTCTGGTCTTCTGTGTGGAATGCCACGGGGTTGAACCGACTCGGGCTCACTTTGGGTGCCGTTTGCGAGGCAGGGCACGACATAACGAGCAGAGGATAAGGCATCTTCCCATCCAAAAGTGACCTACTAGAAATTTGTTCCAATTGACATCATCAACCAGATCTTCATCAATTTCAACAACCGCATTCTTCCCTTGGCGTAACTTGTGGAAGAATTCTAGTTTCATCTCTTGAGATGGGCCTTGGGATCTAAGAAGAGCAGCCCAATCTTTCGGTTTTTGTAAGGGGCCAGAGAAAGACCTAGGTTGATAGGTCTGGGATGGGGGTTTATATGTGGTCGATTTGGTGGGAGGAGGTCGAGGGCGGGTTTCTTCAAGTGAGTAACCTAGCAAAGGGTCAGAAGCTAGATAAATTGTCTGTCTCGCATTTACCAGAAAATCTGGTGTAGGGTTTGTCAAGGAGTTTAGGGTTTTGAGATTTGGATCGACAAAACTCAAAGGGATACCCGAGTTTTGAGGAACATTACCTTGAGAACGTGGTCCCTCTTGGACCAGATCCTCTTTCTACCACTTCATGCAAGCTTCAAGTGCTTCCATGTTGACATTGGTTGGGGAGCTTTTCACCACTGCTTCCAATTAATCAACTATACGATTGATTTGCTCCTCAGCCCCCAATCCAGCATTTTCTTGTTGAAAAACTTGTTGTACTTCGTGAGAAGGGCTAGGGTTAGGGATTCTGGGATTGTGAACTCCAAAAGAGTTTTGATGAACATTAGGATTTGATTGTGGTGTAATCGGAGGTGAAGATGTCGATGCAACATCAACGAGAGACGGGGTTGAAAGAGTTGGAACTGGAGCTCCTAGGCATAGATCGAAAGGTTTGCAGTTATTGATGACCCTTAGTTGGGGTTTTGAGTTGTGGTTAGGTACAAATGGAGCACCAGAACCCAGATGAAGTGTTTATGGGGTAGTGAGGTGTGATTGAGGCGCATTTCCTCGTTGCTCTCGGCGAACATCATGTGAATTTACTGCCCTAGGCCAAAGCCATCAACGAAAGAAATTGTGTCGTCAGCCATATCTAGAAATTTGTCAAGATCATAGGGAGAAGGTGGGAGAAGGTGGAGCATCTCTCTCTACATCTTTCTGAAGATCTTTGGGTGCCACCTTCTTTTTTAAAAAGAAAGGTAATTTTAAGTTCAAATAAAATAAAATGAAAATTAAATTTTTAATTTTTTTCCATCGTTTAAAAGATCTCAATTTTTTTTGAAAGATCTCTGTAGAGACCCGTATTTAAATTCCCTAGTTTTCATGTTTATAAATGAGAAAAATGTATATTCTAATGTGAAAGATGTGTTTATGTGAAATTAGGGGTTAAAGTGAAAGAATTGAAAGTTTTGGGTGCTATGGCAAAGTGTGTGAGGTGTGTGTATATAAGAGTGTGGTGTGTGTGGCAGGGGAATTTTTTCCCCTCACTTCATTCTCTCTCTCCCCCGTTCTCTCACCCTCTCTCTCCCGACTCTCTCTCGGCTCCCTCTATCTCTCTCACTCTCTCATCCAATCACTCAAAACCCCAAACAATCAACCTCAACTCCATCTTCTACTTGCGTATTGGGGCTCGTATCGTGTTGGATAGAGCTCGGTTCGATACATTTTGCTCGATTTGGATTCCGGAAGCTAGGACTTGCTCAATCACTTCGATTTCGGCTTGGATACTCGAGGTAGGGAAATCTACCTCTCTTTATATGTTATTTGAGTGTTCTTGTGTCATCTTTAAGCTCGTATTGGTTGTTATTAAGATTGGATTGAAATATGAAATTCCTATTAAAAATCGCCTGAAAAACACTCTCCTTACCGGTAGGAACTTTTCACCTACCGGTTGGACAGGTAAGAAATTTTTCCCAACCAGTTCAAACGTACTGCAGCAGCTCAACGTGTGCAGCTCAACGTAGTTATCCACCTACCGGTCTCTCATCCTACCAGTAGGACAAGTACAAAGTGTTTCGTGGAAATTGTTGGCCGTACTGTTTCCAATTTCTACCGGTAGGAACTTTCATCTACCAGTAGGACAAGTGCAAAATTCCCCTCTTCTACCGATAGAACTCATTCACCTAGCGGTAGGTGAATGAGCTGCTATAGTGTCTTTCAGCAGCTTTTCCTACGTTCTTCTAAATCACTTTTTGGAGCTTCTCATCGACTCTAATGAGTTTGTTTATGCATTCTTTCAAGTGTATTGAAGAGTATTACTTGTTTTGTACTTAGAATGATATTCGGTGGATTTGTATGGGCTCGTTGAGTTAAGAAATAAGGAATGTAACTTATTGCACGTTGAAACACGAATGATACACATAAACATGTCTTGTGATCCAATGGGTAGAATTCCAATTCGTGTTCTCTCGACTCGTAGAATCTTTTAAACTCCTTTAGTGTACAACTTACGAACTCCAATTATAGAAACTAGAAGACCGGGCATCGCAGAGTCTAGTTGAGGGTCAATATGTGGTATGTGAAGGTACATGAATGTACTTAAAGGTCCGGCGAGGACGTATGTATTTGATTATATGTGATATGGTAGATTGTTGGTCTTGTATTACCATGTGATAGATTAGATGGCTTTGGATTCCAGTGAATGACTTGATGTTTGTGAATGGGAAATGGAATGAAAATGGATGACAAATGGACACAAAAAGAACTTTCAGGGCTCTTGAATGAGTAAATGCCTGGTAGGAGCTAAATGCTTATATCATATACTTTCAGGGCTCTTGAATGAGTAAACGCCTGGCAGGAGCAAATTGCTCATATCATTTGTCTTCAGGGCTCGTTATCGAGTAAGTGCCTGGTGGAAGCATCGGCTCAGACTCTTGAAGATACATAATTGGTTTATGAAGTTAATTAAAGGATTTAGGCTTTGGTTAAAGGATTTTGATGGAAATCCTCTGGTATTCTTGAGCGAATCAACGGTTTCCGATATTTGAGCACAAATCAACAGACTTCAGTATTCAGCCTAAATCAACGAAGCTTGGCCTACAATGGTCTTGAATTTTTCTCTAAATTGTCTGATATCAAAAAGAAAAGCTTCATGATAAAGGGTTCAATGACGAAAGAAAGGGAAAGGGGAGAGAATGTGGTTCCTCATGAGAAATTGGATTGACGATAGTTGGATACTTGATCATGATAGTATGCTCATCTCTGTTGTCATTCAGTTTCTATTGTTTGTTCTTCTGTGTTGCTCATTTGCATATAGAGTTTGCGTAGACTTTTCTACTGAGCCAGTGTAGCTCAAGCCTTACATCATTTCAGGTGCTAATCCGGAGTAGTAGCTTGTATGCCTTGAGTGCTTGGAGTGTGGACACACCTTTTTGAAAGCTAACCAAAGGAGTTATTTATTTATCCTTGTAAATTGCTTTTGAAAGATGTATTTGTAACTCAAGTTATAATTATTTGATTATGAAATATTTGTACACTCTTAACTCTCATAACACTTGATGCTTAAACAAAACTTTGGGCCGTTGAGCCGATGATGAAATATTTGGAAATCTCATGGACTTGGAACCATGATTGTGGGAATGGAAATACTGTAATCTTTTGGGTATCGTATGGAATATTGTGAGGATTTATTTGTGAAAACCCTTTATATTTATGTTAAAAATCAAGGGCGTGACAACTTGGTATCAGAGTATAGGTTAAGAACACCGCGAGACCGTGGGGAGGCTTTTTAGCCTTATGGGTTCAAAATCTAGTTTAAAAAAAAAAATACTGCATTTGTTTTAAAAACCCATGTGTGCTTGCATGAATGAGTTAGTACATCAATATGACATTGCACTAATATTACGGTAGAGTGGCATAGTGTTGTTATCCATGCTTGAAAGGTCGGAGACTTGCATTATATAGCGATGTGATTAACGTTGATGACTTTTTTTCATATGTTATCGTAGTAAGATGTATTCGAGATGTGGAGTTAGGTGGGGTGAAATCGGGGATCGTGATCGTCAGGGCTGTAGTGCATGCGAAAAGGATGAGGTGAGTCAGCATACAAGGGACGAGGTAATATTTCCTGAGATTGTTGAAAGCGTGAATGGTGTTGAGACACTGGAGGGTGCGCAGAGAAGTATGAATGTGGGGGAAGCTACACATCGAGTCATTAGCACGAGATCATCTTCTGGGAGTGTTAGGAGTTCAGAAAGCAAGAAACCAAGGGTACTAGACCATCCTATGCAGGGCCAGCAAGGCCTTAACCTACCTTCTTGTTCTGATACTCTGAGGGTTCTCCTTAAGTGTCAGATCGTGTGTCACCGATGTGGTCAGACTGGTCATATACGTTCTCAATGCCAAAGGGGTCAAAAATCTTGTTTTAGTTGAGAAGAATTTGACCATGTTGTAAGAAACTGTTCTCAGAGGAAGATAATGCAGGATGAGCTGGGTTTAGTACAGTAGCCAGGAACTCGACAAATCGTTGGTCAGCCACAACTCCAGAGTGCACGAAGGCAACCAGCAGTTGGAGGAAGTATGTCACCAAGGAATTTTGGAAGCCAAGGGAGAAAAAGGCAAAGGGAACCAAATCAGCTATCACAGAATCAGACTAACCTTAAGCCACTTACTGCATTCAAAAAATAGGGAATCCCACAGGTTAATAGGACTTGTTATGTTTGTCGCAAACTTGGCCACTTGGCAAGAAATTGTCCTTAGAGATCGGGAGTACCAGGTGAGTTGAGCCCAATGCAGCAACTTAAACATTTACCGAAATCGCAACAAATGCGGTTCCGTTGCTAAACCACCACCTCCTATTACTCCCTATCTCTCAGAAAAGTTAGTTGTTTGAGGTACCTTCTTCTCCTAGTTGTTTGACTCATTCGCTACAACCCTTTTGTATTGGAAGCATTTCATTCATTGAGAACTACATCATTATTTGTGTTTGGAATTGAAAATCAGGAATCTTAGTCCTTGGGTGTTGAAAAACATCGATAGATCATATTTGTCAAGACTAGGGGTAAATCATTCCATGTGGAAGTTTTGTCTTTGACTTCTTTAATTTAAGCATGGTGAGGATTGATATGATTTGGGTAGAGACTGGTTGTATTCATGATAGTAAGTGGTATTCCAAATGTGATTTCGTAAGCGTTGTTTCTTTAAGGATCCTTGTTTGTTGACCTAGTTGAGTTTTGTTAGAATTGTATTGTAATCTGCTTTCCATGAGATCCATTTAATTCTTGATATCTAAGTTAATTGTTATGCAAACCATTCCTAGATATTCTTGGGAATATTCAAAATCTTGTGGTGAAGTATCCTATGACACCATTACCATTGATGTTGATAAATGTTCCTCGTATCCCATTCAGAGTCTTATTTTAACATCATCCTGCTTGAGATAAGTTTTTATTGGTCAGTTTAGATTCCTTTGTTGCGACTATCATTTTTGTCGTTTGTTTGTAACCGTTATTCCACGTAGGTATCTAGTTTGCAACTTCAACTTATTGAACCTAATCTGTGGTGTCATGTGCCGTACGATATACGAATTTGTTGGCACCGTCAAAATTTGGACCTTGTTACTATTGTTGCCTGCTTTGGTGCCACCATTTACCCTGATTCCTTAACTATGAAATCACGTGATTTGAACTTGTATCCGCTTTGTATCCATTTGCTTGCGTAGATCTATTCGATTGGCTAGGATTTCATTGCTGTAGTTACTAATCTATCTGTTGGAGCTTATTACCCTATCTAAATACTTAAGTTGTAATTGGTGCAAAATCTTGTGGTGACAACCACTTTGTTGTGGGTCTTCAACTTTGGAGGCACATGACTCGTTCTGTAATGCTCAGCCTTAACTTGTTGGAAGTTCTTACCATTTTCGGTATTGGACAATGTATGATCTTGTATCAGTTAGTTTACAAGAGATATGTTTCCCTACCTTGTATTTATCCTTAGTATCGACATCGTCCAGTTGCTAAAAGGTTCTTCACTGTCCCTGTTGATTTGTAGAGCAATAAGAAAGTTATGATTGGTCATTTCAAATTTCTTGGGTTATCATAAAAAGGTACTTTGAACTTGTGGTCTAACCTCCTTAAGGATTCCGTGTATTCTTTGAATTCCTGAATGTCATTGTGGGGTCTTGAAGCTTGGTCGTTTCGTTTGAGATAACAAATCGAATTCTTGTCGTAATCTAGAATTACCCAACCTAGAGCGAAAATTTGGTGTGACTTTTAGAAGAATTGGCTTATGTTATGGACCCGCTAGTACGATGAATTCTATTCGCCAACGATATTTGGAAGCTCGAGGGAGAATAACCAAAAAGAGAAGGGTAAAAATCGTCAAAGATTGCTAACTGCAGAGGGCCGACCAAAGGATCGTGTTGACCGTCAACGTCACCCAATGTCATTTGAAGAAGGGAAATCATGTGTTTCGCAAATCATCACCGTGTTGGAGTTTGTCTAGTCTTGGGTGGAAAATGAGGTTTTGATCGCTAAAAGGATAGGTTAAGTATCTAATATGGCATGTGTCTTTTGGATAACCAGGCGACAACCGACGAAATCCAGTTGGAAGAGGCGCTTGATCACCGCACCTTCTAAATGGAAGTCTCTGGAGGTCAATTGGATTATCGGGTTACACTTAGGAGGTAAGATCTCTATGGTGAGATAGATAAATGTATATAGGAATTTCGTAACAGAGAAAAGTTCAGAAACTGTGTACAGTTTGACGTTGCTGCCTAAATTTTTCAATATATATATATATATGTATGTATATATATATATATGATGCGTTATGTATACAGAGATTAAGGAGGTATGAAATGAATCCATTGCATGTGTTAGAGAGGTCCGAAGTTGAATTAGAAGCCGACGTGTCCTATGGTAAGAAACCGATACATAACCTCAATTCACGCAATCTAGTTTTGGAGAGGTAAGACGATGTCGATAGTGTGAGTTTATGTGGGCAAAAGGGGACGAAGTTATGGGATAATATCTGCATTTGTTTTTGTTGATTGATGTGAGTTTTGACGTAGCTTTTTCATAATTATTGAACTGTTGCATGATTTAAGTTGTGGGTTTTGCGTATCTATATGACACTTGGTAGCTTTGGACTTGTTTTGGCAAATTTCAGGACGAAAATTCTTTTAGAAGGGTAGAATGTAGAGACCCGTATTTAAATTCCCTAGTTTTCATGTTTATAAATGAGAAAAATGTATATTCTAATGTGAAAGATGTGTTTATGCGAAATTAGGGGTTAAAGTGAAAGAATTGAAAGTTTTGGGTGCTATGGCAAAGTGTGTGAGGTGTGTGCATATAAGAGTGGTGTGTGTGGCAGGGGAATTTTTTCCCCTCACTTCATTCTTTTTCTCTCCCCCGTTCTCTCGCCCGACTCTCTCTCAGCTCCCTCTATCTCTCTCACTCTCTCACCCAATCACTTAAAACCCCAAACAATTAACCTCAACTCCATCTTCTGCTTGCGTATTCGGGCTCGTATCGCGTTGAATAGAGCTCAGTTCGGTGTATTTAGCTCGGTTTGGATTCCGGAAGCTACGGCTTGCTCAATCTCTTCGATTTCGGTTTGGATACTCGAGGTAGGGAATTCTACCTGTAGACACCCTATTCTGGATTGTCCAGATTAGTTTACTTACGGTATTTATTTCCCTGATGATGAAACGGGTCAAGAACACCCCAAAAATGTTAGTGTGTTTGAGCTTTGAGCATTCCAAAAACCCTTTCAGATCTCTTTCAAACTCTCTAAACTAGAACCAAAAGGCCTTAACAAAACCCAACTTGCATACGCTAGTATTCACCTGGCGTGCGCTGGTCCTCTGCCACGTGTCAATCATCGGTCAACTTTGACCGTTGACCATACTTGAACTGGCGTATGCCAGTTACCTAGTGGCGTACGCCAGTCAAACCTCCGGTCAAACTTGTGTTTTTAAGCATGCAGAAGCCATGGGTAGGGGTCTATAGCACTTGGGAACCTTCCAATTCATTGAAAAAGCAATCTCGGCCGGGGGACATCTCTTACACCCATTCCATCATCATATTCTCTCTCATCCAATGAGAGTAGAGACTTAAGGGCTAAGGCTTCAGTCACTTTGACTGGCCTTAACCCCTCTCTCTCCCTCTTCCCCTATATATACCTCTATATGCTTCCATTTGAAAGGGTAACAAAACTTGAAGCATTTAAGTCATCTCTCTCGCTCTCTCTCTCTCTCTCCATTAGTCCCTTGTTCTTTCTTTCTTCTCATTGAGAGAGAAACAATAAGAAACTCTCCCATACACTACAATATACATCCATCCACACTCACCATTCATCCCTCAAACTCCAAGTTCAAAGCTCAAACATCTCTCAAGCTCTAAGCCAAAGGTATACATCTTTGTACTGTTTCTCTATTCTGATCCCTGAGGGGAGCTGACAGGGTCAAGGTTTCAACAACAAAAAAATATGTTTCTGACTATAAACGGCGTGCGCCGGTCATTAGCCGCGCATGCCGGTCTGTGGCAGTACGTACAGTTTTTAATTTGATCTTTCTGGGATCTGTCTGGAACTGGCGTACGCCACTAAATAACTGGCGTACTCCAGTTCCGAGCCCTCCGGAACTGGCGTACTCCAGTTGTGAAAAGGGGTCCAGATCTTTGTTTTATGCTTTATTTCTTATCTATTCATCACCTTATTGCATGCTAAAAACTAATTTATTGCTTTTTGTATTTAGAACTGTTTAGTTATAGCATTCAATATTTGTGCATATCTGCTTTAAAAGGCCTCTGGGATCCTTCTAGTCATGTTCCAGAGTTCAGATGATGCAAAGCCAAACACTGGACAAAACGGTATAACTGGCGTACGGTCTCCAATGACTGGCGTACGACAGTTAGATCTCATCCCGTGACTGGCCCTTGCATGGCAATCAAGCCTTGGTCTTTGTTTATTTCCCCACACTGTTTATGGGGTGTTCTATTTATTTTATTTTATTTCCTTAGATCCATCCTAGCTGTCTGTATCTGTATATATGAATGCTCTATAAACTGCGTGGTTTGTCTTGGGTGTGCATTGGTCCTTTCCAGAGCCCAAAGGGTTGAAAATAAGAGCTGTGAGCTTAGATCTACCGGCGCATGCCAGTCTTGTAGTGGAGTACGCAGGTCATCTCTGTATGCAGTGGCCTGATCAGTGCATACAGATTTTCTCTTGCTTGCGTCATTCTGGATCAGTGTGTTCTAGTTTGTTTAAAATGCTCACAGATGCTTGTTTTCAATCTATATTCATTGTTTCAATCAATCATCCCTATCATTTTGTCATATAAAATGAAACTTGTTATAGTCTTAATCACCATTAACTGTTCCCCCACCCTAATTGGCTGAAAAATGATTAATGAGAGAAAAATGCAAATGTTTTACAAAATGCCTAAGTAGAGACCGATCTCCGGATTGGGCAAGAGGGGTGCCATAAAACCCTTCCCCTCTCGTAACCTGGCTCCCGAACCTCAGATATCGAAGGTGACGACGGACCTGTCTACGCCTTTTCAAAATCAAACAAACGTAGCAAAGCGTTTTCGAGTTCGGTTCCTTGGGTGTTTTCACCGCTAAAACCCGAATGGCGACTCTGAATCGAAGCGTCTCGCCGTGCTTTTCCAATAGGGCCGCACCCAATTTTTGAGCAAACAAAATCCAGAATTTTGGGGCGTGTGCCCACAGTGGTGACTCTGCTGGGGACTCATTACGTTGATTAGTATTTGGCAATTAATACATCAATGAACAAATTTCAAAAGTCTGTCAAAACAGTACGCTCCGCGCTGCTGAAGAACGGAATGGTAACATAACAGGATCTCAGCATCCGACCAATCCGAACTGGGGCTTTTACTATTGTTCACTTATGTAGTTTTCTCCAAGTATTAATTAATAAAAGTGGGCCAAATCAAAAAGGCATTTTCAAAACCTTTGCATTTCTCTCTCACTCGATCATTCTTTGGCATTTCCATTTGCATCGATGTTGGCTAGCCCCGTTGAGGTGTTTTGGGTAATCGGCACAGTTTACTGGAGTCCGGGGTCCTCGAATGCCCAACAACCTTGGACGATGATGAGTCGTAATACCTCTCGACCGTTGCTCTGCTGCACGCGTTGCAGCGGGAGGTATATCGCGGCTCTAGTAAGAGGAACCCTTAAACCAAAACCGGCCTCTTCATGTGTACAAAACGCTAGAACCTTTCAATATAAGACAGGAACCCGCAGGGTAGGACTTCTTGCATCTAACCCCATAAACTGTCTATGTGTTACTGCTTTCCCTATCGCATGTTTGTACGTACATTCATACCGTTTTGCGTAGGAGCATGCTACGGCGGCTTTTAGGTTGTCTCTTGTCGAGTCTGTCTTATGCCAATTAGGATGTTGCCTTGACCTGATGAAGAGTCGTGCGTCTTGCTGGTGCACGTTATCAATTTTCAAAGTCCTTGGATCAGCGAGACTTTGGGAAATCAAGACTTTCTAAGTCCTTGTCTAAACCAGATCAAAGTTTCAAACAGAAAACTAGGAACAACGGAGAGAATGTCATGATACTTACACCATCCAGGTTAAGTGCTAAACACTTACACCATTCAGGCTCTAGCACAGTGCTGCTTACGCCACCTCAGTTCCGGTATCATGTCATCTACACCGAGTTGTTCCGACCTCCAAAATTGAAACTTCGAGACCGGAGTAGTCAAAGGCTTAGACTATTTTGACATCTCTTAGTGTTAGTCGATTCAAACAAGTATACACCGTCGAAAAGAAATCCGAGGATTCTGGCAACATCCGAATGTCATGAGACAAACTTGTTTCTAGAGTCTAGGAGGACACTGACGACGATGACATGCGTATTGCATTCTTTCAAATTCTTTCAAAAGCTTGTTGTAAGAACGCCATTGAGTTCTCATTTAATTTGCTGTCCAAAGCTTTAGGCCATCACCTTCATCGATCATCAATCCAAAATGACAGCACAAACAGAGATGGCTGAATTGAAGAGGGCTGTAGAGGAACTAAGTCACAAAATGGACAAGCAAATGATCATGATCTAGGGACTGGTTGACCTCTTCACCACCATAGCCCCGCAATCGGATATGGGGCTAATCAAGGAATCCTCTCAAGCCTGCCACACTCCTACAGTCAAAAAGTGCTCAAAGGATATGTTCAAAGACCTGGCTGAATTTCATGAAGCCAGGACTCACCCAAAGGAGAATGCTGGATCATTGTTCAAAGCCAATGCTGAAAGGGTGGATATGCGCAACAAAGAAATCAATCCTAAAGGCACAAGAGTGCATTGTGTGGAAGGTGCAGTGTTGTGCAACTACAAAGCGAGCAAAGGTTCCACTCTGAATCCTCAATCCGGTCGTCGGAACCCACCAAGGACCTTCTCCCGCTTCTCCACACCTTTGTCCTCGATTTATGAGAAGCTCCTTGAAGCTGGTTTCCTCAAGCCGCTCCTTCCAACTCCTTCACCTCGAACATTCCCGGCATCTTACGATTCAAGTGTCTATTGTGCTTTCCATCAAATGCCTGGCCATCTCACCGATGCCTGCTACCGCCTTCGACATGCCATTCAAGATCTCATTGACAATGGCATCATTCCAGCTCCACTCCCATCAAAGCCCGATGTCATTTCCAAACCCATGCCTCAACATGTTAGTCAAATATCTACCACTTCCACTCAAATCAACCCTATCTCCACCATATTTAATCAATCCAAACCAATCGTGTCTCCCCCATCCGAACCCAAGGTTAACCTGATGGCCATAGATGCAATTGAGATCCTCACTGCCGACACCTGGATTGACAGTGATGAGGAGCCTACAAAGGAGAAATTCAAGAGGAAGGTTAATCAATCAAAGGAGAAAATGGACTGGCTAAGATCCTTCAATCATGAGAATTTGGGGCTGTTGTTCAAGGAGTTCTCTCAAGTGGGTCTGGACGAAAAAGCTGAAGAAGCCGAAGTGCTGTTGCTTGGGCCTGTTGTCCTCTAACTCCCACCTCTCTGCAAGGAAGTCAAGGGTAACTATAAAAGTTGCATTTTCAAATCGCGTCTATTTTGCATTGACACTTTTGAGTCTGAGTCTAACACAATGTATGTCAAGTCGTCTAAGTCTAGCTCTGAGTCGGAGTTTGTGCATCTTGGCCCTCCATGTCGTAGTTTATATTCTTAATTCGAGTCATTTTGTTGTACTTGGCAACCCCAAGGGTTTTATGATATGCATTATCCTGCTTCTAAGTACTTTGTTGGCTTTTTTATAAACTGTGTCAACCCTGACGACGAAGGAATAGATTTCAATGGGATCATCCCCAAGGAAATGTGTTCCCTCGCCGGAAGGGAAGACGAAAGGCATGCTCAGCCTCTAAAAGAAGAAGCAATTTCTAATAAACTTGGAAGATGAGGTAGACCCCCGAAAGCTTCAAATGGTTTCAGCGCTGTCTCCAGAAGAGCATTGCGCCCGTTCAGACTTGTTCAAAGAATTCAACAACATCTTGGCATGGTCTCACAAAGACACGCCTGACGTTGATCATGAGATAAAGAAGCATTGAATCCCCTGCTACCGGATGCCAAGCTAGAAAGCAGAAGCTCAGAAGGCTCCTGGCCTTATACCATGTGCAAAATAGTAACAACAGCATTCCATCAAGCGCACATTAAAAAGGTGCAAAAGTGGCCTGGATCGAGGCATTTCAAACCGAAGCAGTCAGGACCCTTTCACTGTCAAAGTCATTTCATCAGGGGCTCCAGCCAAAGCTCATCGACCTTAACGGCAACGAATTCAACACTATGGTCAACATGGATCAATTCAAGTGCTACTTTTCCTTGAGAGAAGCTCGTTGGGTCGAAAACCACAAGGGTGGACGATTCCAAGCAAAAGTTAGAGTAGCCTGCTAGATCAAAAAACTAAGGAGGCGGTCTAGGTAAAAGTAAATAGGCAAAAAGTTGAAAGCTCGCTAGACCGAAGACCCAAGTGGGCGGTACTAGGCAAAAGTTAGAGTGTAAAAGGGAGAGGTAAAATACACGAGTGAACCTTGGCCCAAACTACATTTTCACCTGATTCCCCAAAAGGGGATACGTAGGCAGTCTCTCTCTTTGAGACTCGGTCATAATCTATCAACTGGGTCTCAAGTTTTGGCTTTGGTGCACGACGTTGGCTGCCTGACCTATGTTTTGACAAATCCTTCCTTGAAGTTCGGTCGCAATCTGTCAGTTGGTTCCAAGGCTTTGGTACATCGCCATAGTCAAGAAGAAGACAAGCTTCATTTGTGCAGAATGGAGAAAACCTTTTGTTTTTCAATTTTATTTCAAACTACTTCTTCAATTTCAAAGCTGAGCAAAAGCCTTAAAATATCTAAAGCATAAAAAACAGAACGAAATGCTTGTGAGGCCCAACGGCTCACAGTTTATTCTAAGTCAGCGGAGTCTAGTGTAAGCAGCCGCAGCAGACTTGTAGTCATGCACGCTAGTTTGAGGTTCATGCTCATTTATTCAAAGTGATGTGCGTTAGTCTCAAGCCTGCGCACACTTCTTCAATTCGGGCAGCATTCAGAAGCAGTCAACTACTGCCGCCGATTCATCAAGTTAAAAGTACCTCGAATGTCATTCAAGGGGCTTTTGCCAAGTTTTTCTATACCATGCAAGTCATGCGGACCTAATGTGACTCACTGCATGGGGGTATCAGTTTCAGTCCGGGCCTATATGAGTCATCCCTTTGCGTCTTTTTGTCCATCTTTGCGACATTTTTCGAGTATTTTAATCTGTCTCCCATTCTGGGGCTTTCTTCTCAATTTTGTTTGTTCGTACAAGTCATTGTACATCTATTGGACCTTAAGTAAGCGTCAGTTTTCACCTGTCTATGGGATATTTGAATTTTGGCTCATTAATGCCTAAAATTTCATTTTTTCCGCGAATCTAAGAGTCCGCATCGCATCCTGGGGCTCTTTCTCCCTTTTTCGTTCGAGCTAGGCAAGTCTGCACATATATGTGCGTCTGTGTGTCGACTCAGCTCACTTGTCAATGCAAATTAGATATTAGTGGTGGGTTTATGCACTCTTTCTCAAAGGAGAGTCAATAAACTAAAAAATGCAATTTTTTACATTACTACCCTAGCTTCTATCTTCTATCCAAGCAGTGGAATCGTGTGAACAGCAAGAGTATGTCAGCCCATGGCAAAGCAAAGCATATCTATGGGGCACATCCGCCTAAGCATCAAGAAAGGGGCACACAGGCCTAATGCCGTTACTATGTCAACTGAGGCACACCAACCCGCTCAATGCCCTTCTATTTTGGCACGCAAACCCGAAACTCAAAAGCAAAATACACTAAAGTAAGGAGACTCAGTGGTAGTCCTCAAGCGTCGTCGTCCTCTTAGGAGCCGCCCTTAGCTTGCGTCTGCATTTTCAATTTGTGCATGCAATTTAGTACATATCATTGCATATTGTATATCAACTGTTGAAAACAGGAAAAGTCTATCAAGTGCCAAAGCATGCTTATCCAGCATCGAAAGCAGCAAGTAATCAGGATTTGGGGTTCACATCTGGGATCTAGTCACTCTTGGAACTGGGGCCGGAGCTGCTACTTTGAGATAGTACCATTTTAAGGAGGGGTGCCATATGTCGTTCTTCCTATCCATTTCTCCATGGCAAATGTCAAGCACACAACTTTACTGTTCCACTCCACTAGCACTTGGAGCACATTTTGGTGATCAGAATACAATTCAAAGCAGCAACGACTCGTGCAACTCAAAATCCAAGTTCACGGACGACATGTTCATCCCGAAGAATGATCCTCCAGTCCTGTCCAATTCAACGACGACCAGCCAGGTCGTCCTTCTCAATTCTTCACATCAATTCAATCAACGACGGTTTACCCGTCCTTCAAATCAATTCATTCAACGACGATCAGTCACGTCGTCCTTTTCAATCCTTCAACGACGACCAGCCATGCCGTCCTTCAAGTCAATTCAAATCAACGACGACCAAACATGTCGTCCTCCAAATCAACGACGGTCTACCCGTCCTTCCAATCAATTCATTCAACGACGGTCAGCCATGTCATCCACCTAATCAATTCATTCAACGGCGATCAGAATATCGTCCACTTCAATCCATCAATGGCGATCAGCCATATCGTCTGCTTTCAAACCTTCACGGCATTCAGAATATCGCCTGTTGTTCAACTTAGCGGCCGCTCATCCAATCAATCACCACAACGACGGTCCGCCTGTCCAAACAATCTATAACAATTGTCTGCCTATCCTGATCCACATCTATCTACAGCGAGTACAGCTTCCAACAGTCTTATTGCTCTGTCTTGGATGGTCTTTGATAAGGAGATTGGCTCTAGTTCCCAACAGATGGAATTTAACCTACCTGACACGACCTACCCGTGATTGTTGGAGTTTTCTTTATGCCGAAGAAGGTTCGATCCCCCGGGGTAATGATTTGTCCGCAACTGGTTATTCCCCAGAAGAGTCCGCCTCAACATTCAATGATGGTCTGCCCATCCCCGTTTACCAACAGAGGTCAAACCCTCTTTCAATCAAATCAACGATGGGTTAATGAGTCATCCCTCAACGATGACCCACCGTCTCAAATCAACAACGGTTTAACGAGTCATCCTTCAACGATGACCCACCGTCTCAAATCAACGATGGTTTAACGAGTCATCCCTCAACAATGACCCATTGTCTCAAATCAACGATGGCTTAACGAGTCATCCCTCAACGATAGAGGTGTCAAATGGGCCGTGCCGGCACGGCACGACACGGGCAACACGGCACGTCATAGGCACGGCCTTGGCCTGGCACGGCACGACACGGCACGGTATTAGTGGGCACGAGGCACGTTACGAGCACGGAAATGGGCGGCACAGCACGGGCACAATATGAAAGTTGCCTGGCACAGCACGGCACGACACGGTCGTAGACAGGCACGACACGAGCACGAACACGGAAAGTGGACAGGAACGGCACGGCACGGCACGGCATGGCACGGTTCTAGCAAGGCACGGGCATGGGCATGACCAGGCACGACATGGACACGAAAAGGCACGGCACGAGGCACGGGAAAAAAAAAACCCAAACGGCTTTTTTTAATTTAAAAAAAAATTAAACAATTTCTATTTGGTAAAAAATATTTGTTTACCTTTTTTTAAGGTAAACAATAGAACAACTAAGATATTTAATTTCAAAAAAAAATTCTCAAAAAAAATCATTTTTTAATTTTAAAAAATTATCAATTTTTATTCAATAAAAAATATTTGTTTTGTTTTTATTAGTAAAATAGGCTTTGGACTTTTGGTTTGTAAATTTAACATTACAAAAGATAACAAGTAAAATTAAAAAAAAACTTATCAAAATATTTATGGTGCAAGAGTAATTTAATACAAAAGAAAATGTGCAAGAGTCATTTATTAATATATTATTTGCCCCAAATCTAACGAAAAGTAAGAAAAAAAAGTGTTAAACAAAAAAGAAAAAATTTCATAGTAGAAATAAGGGGAAAAAATAAATAAAAAGGGGTCAGTTGGGACTTGAACCCAAGTCCTTAGGTTCTTTTATACACAAACAAACCATTATGCCACCAATTAATTTGTGTAATAGATTTGAAAAATTAGTATATAATATGCAACTCTATTATATAAAAACGAGGCTATCAAACAGTAGCCACACAATCGCAACGCAATCATGATGATCAATACCATTCAATGCGTTCATTTTGTTGTGCTTAGTGTTTTAATCATGGGATCCTATTTTTTCGTGCATCGAATTTTGAAAGCTCTTTCATCAGCACGCTAATTCATTGTTTAATTAAATTTTGTTTACGTCCGATCAAGTATGTAACGATAAGCATTTTACTTGATTGGGGAAATTACAGTAAGCCCCCTTCAACTATACCTCGGTAACGAGTTGCCCCCTTCATCGTTTAACTCGGACACTTAACCCCCTTCATCTTTTATCTTGCACAAAATGGAAGATGCCGTTAACGGAATTGCTGAAATTTCCAATTTACCCTCTTTGGGCTATTTTTGTTTCGCTTATAACTTTTCGTAGGAAACTCTATTTCAGCTCATTCTTTTTTCAAAACTCTTGTTTTTTCCTCTATTTTATGGGTCTATAATAATTTTAGTATGGTTACTTTACACTTTCTAAGGTTAGAGTTGCGTCCTATATATTCGGTGATCAACAGATTGGATATTGCTAGCTGTTGTCTGTTCAGTGTAGCTAGCTGATGGTTCCTCTGCAAATGGTGTAGTGGTTGGAATATAGGTCAACCTACCACTGGGCCTTTATCCGGGGGCTGCCAAAAAGCAAAAAAAAACCAGAGCACTCTGTTTTTTTGTCTCTTTCTCTGTCTCTAAGTTCTATTATGGGTCCAAACCATTTCATACTTATTTTTATAAATCTTTATATGGAGATTTAATTCTCACATCTATATTTGTTATTTGTCACACTCAATTTCAAATTTACAGGTATGATTTGAAAAATCTATTTCAAAAGGAATTGTTTGATCAGCTCTATATTTTCATGAGGAATGCACTACCATTTTCAGTACTCTGTTTCTGGGTTGGAATGCACTACATTAATCAATGGTGCTTTGATACCACAATTGCACAGCACATTTGGATCCCCATTGGAAGACCAAGTTCTATATTCAAATTGCATGACCTATCATTAATAAGGTCATGTATTGCTTACATGACCTTCCGTTTAAATTCATAACGGCTCACTAACGGCAGGGGCTTAAATGTCACGCCATAAAAGATGAAGGGGGTTAAGTGTCCGAGTTAAACGATGAAGAGGGCAACTCGTTACCGAGATATAGTTGGAGGGGGCTTACTGTAATTTCCCCTACTTGATTTTTTGCATGAATGATCTAATCCCTCCACATAAAAGTTAGATGGCTCCGATTTTTAAAAAATAGCTTGGGCGGACCTCAGGTAATGCATTATAGGACTTTAATGCCTCTAGAAGCACCGAATGTGTTCCGATGGTGTGGTTTCCGACATTCGATTATCACCTATTCAAGTGAGAATAATAAATTTGATAAGATGTTAAATCGTAACGGTTTAGATCGAATATTCGGGAAGAAAAGTCTGTAGCTACCTTTCAAATCTATACATTGAACTTGGTTGATTATGAACCAAGGTATTCTGCTCTAGTATAATGTATATTAGCCACACGATCACAAAACAAAATATGACGATCCATACCGTTCATTTTGTTATTCTCTATGTTTTAATGACTCTCACCAAATTTTGGGTCTATCGGGTTTTTAAAGCTCTTTCATCGACATGTAGATTCATTAATAGAAAAATGAACGTTATAAACAATCAAGTATATAACAATAACCAATTTACTTCATTTTTGGCAGGAATGATATAATCACTCTGACATAAAATATAGACGGTTTCGATTTTCAAAAAACAGCTCGGGCGGCCCTCGAGTGATGCATTATATGACTCTACGAGAATTTTTGATAAGTTGGTGCATATGGATTATGGCGTCTTGCATGCACATGATTACACAAATCATATAAAATGAATGAGATGCTGCCCTAGCAGACATCTCATTCTCCATTTCTCCGATCTCTCTCGAAGTCTCAGACTCTGTCTCTGTCTCTCTTTCTCTCAACGTCTCTCTGTCCTCTCACCTCTGGTCCTCTAACGAGCCCAACGTTCGGATTCTGAACTATATATCGATTCATTCATCGGAATCACCTCTCTCACCGATTCATTCACCTCTCTCACTCTCTCTCTGACTCACTGGTCACACATCTCTCTGTCTTACTGCTCTCCTCTCTCTCTCTACTCTCAAACGGACGGTGAGTCGGAGCGACGGTGACCATCACAAGTGAAGAGATCAGATCTGCACTATGTGACCATCATCATCTCACTCTCTCAACGTCTCTGTATCTCTGACAGTCCGACTCTCTCATCACCTCAGGTCCTCAGCTCACCGACTCACTCACCAGTCACCATATCTCTCTCTCTCTCACAGGTACCTCTATCACTGCCTTCTCCAGTCTCCACTTATCGTTATCTACTGACTACTGTAATTAGGGTTTCTAAAATTAGGGTTTTAACTCCTGGTTTTTGAAATTAGGGTTACGAAATTAGGGCTTTTGTTACTAATCTCTGAAATTAGTAACAAGAAATTAGGGCTTTTCACTTTTGTTACTAATTTCTGAATTTAGGGTTACGAAATGACTTTTGATGATTTTGTACACACGCACACCTGCACTAATTTCGTATTTTAGTACACACATGCACTGTTGATATTTCGTATATTCTAGAAATGGCCAGATCTGATGATTTTGTTATAGACATACACTGTTGGTAGTTGCTACTTGCTATAGTGGTAAAATTGGTAGTTGCTACTTACTATAGTTTTGAATACAGTTTGTTTTGATATAGTTGCTACTTACTATAGTTTAAAATTGGTAGTTGGTCAAATTTTGAATACAGTTTATTTTACTCTATTTGTACATTCTAGGTTTTCTGCACATGTAGGTTATAAACTTATTTAGAATTCAGATGTTGTTAACTAATTCTAGTGTACTGATTTTCTCTATTTTGTTTTCAATTTTTTGTAGGAGATGGATCCTGAAAATAGTCATTTTGACAATGAGCGTTTACACCATGACTCGAATGATGATGGACCAATTCTACCACCGGGAAGGGAGTCTGTAGGTGAAGCTGCTTCAAACATTGCAGCAGCTTCTACTCCTACAGGAGGAACAGGCGGTAGCCAATCGACCGAGTCAGGTGATAAAAGGCGTCGCTCTTGGTATGGAATCATTTAACTATTGTTAAGAAGTTTAAAGATGCAAATGGAAAAGTTATAGGACCTAGAGCTGTATGTAATTATTGTCCAAAAAATTATACCTGCTCAAGTGGCGGCGGCGTAGGGCATCTTCAACGACATTTAGAGAAAAAACATGAAAAATTTAAACATACCATAGTTGGCCAAGTCAGTGGTGAATCTGGTGGTATTAATACCGTAGGTGGTACGTCGAATTTCGTATATTCTCAATCTCGTATGAGAGAGGGATTAGCCCGTTATGTAGTTGCAGCAGAACAACCATTTACTTTTGGTGATGATATTAGATTTGAATATTTTGTCAAACATCATCTTAATCCTCTTTTTTCAAAAGTTTCTAGAAATACAACCCGAAGTGATTCCTTGAAAGTTTTTATTGAAGTTAGAAAAAATTTGATAACTAAAATTGCGGAACTTGGTAGTTTAATCTCTTTTACTTATGATTTATGGAGTGGTCGAAATAATCTTGGTTACATTTCTGTGACAGCTCATTATATAGACTCCAATTGGATTTTGAACAAAAAAATTATTGCTTTCCGTTTAATGGAGTATCCTCATAATGCTATGAACATTTTTCAATGTATAATGGGTGTTTTTAGGGAATTTGAAATTGTTGATAAAGTTTTCAGTATTACTTTTGATAACCATTCTGCTAATACCAATTCTATTAATTTATTCAAACAGAATTTTACTACTCCTCATGCTGGACAATTTTTTCATGTGCGATGTGTATGCCATATCATTAACTTAGTTGTGCAAGATGGTTTGAAACATATAGAACCACAAATAGAAAAAATTAGAGATGCCATTCTTTTTATTGCTACTTCCCCAGCTAGGCAACAAGAATTTGAAGGATTGTGTTTAAGTTACAACGTTAAACCAAAACAAATCAAAACTGATGTGAAAACTCGTTGGAATTCAACATTTCTTATGTTAAAATCTTGTAGGAATCACACTGTTGTAATTTCTACTTATGTTAATTCCAAGTATTCGTGTACTGATGGTGGTTTAAATCAAGCTAATTGGAATATTGCTTTTGAGTTTATAAATTTTTTGAAAATATTTTATGCTGCTACCTTAGGTTGCTCAGGTGTTCGTTATCCTACTACTTGTCTTGTGCTTAATCACTTGCATAATATGAGTCACACTCTTAAAAGTTATAGAACGAAAACAAATTTTGTAGCTGCTTGTAAGTCTATGGATGATAAATTCAAAAAATATTTTCAGGTCATGCCAACAATATTTATTGTAGCTTCTGTAATGGACCCAAGGATTAAGATAAAGGGTGTTGAATTGCTCTTACGAGGGATTGATGAGAATTTAGGGATTACATTACCTTCTTTTTCTACCGTGACTGCATTATTGACTTTTATATATGCTTCATATGAGTCTAAATTTGCATGCACTACTACTACTGCTCCATCTTCTTCGAGTATCGACGACCCATCTTCTACAAGTAACAATGACCCATCTTGGTTTCTGATTTCATGGTTAGGTAGGAGTGAAACTTCTTCACAATCTGAACTTAGTCAATATTTAGAGATAAATTTACTTTCCAAAGACGAGTTACAATCATTTGATATCTTAGCTTGGTGGAAAAAAAAATGAAAGGACATTTCCTATTCTTTCTATCATGGCACGTGATTTACTAACACCACCTGTGTCTTCAGTGGCTTCCGAATCTGCTTTTAGTGCAGGTAATAGAGTGTTGGATGAGAGGAGGAGTAGACTAGCTCCCGACATTTTGGACTGTCTTATATGCTTAAAAGATTGGGAGGATGCACGTCTTGGAATTCAAAAATGCCATCCTAGAGATGAATTCAGAGATTATTTTTCGGACTCAGATATAGATACTGATTAGGGGTGTTGATGTTGGTAACTTATGAAGGCCTTAAATGGCAACTTAATGTTGCCGCATCCAGGTACTTTTCTGTATATATCGAATCTGACTGTGTGCTATGATGATATAATCTGAGCATAATTGGTGTTTAGTGTGGGCTGTGTGGCTGGCTATGATGATATAATCTGAGCCTAATTGGTGTTTAGTTTGTGCTATGATGATATAATCTGAGCTTAATTGGTGTTTTTTGTGGCTATGATGATATAATCTGAGCCTAATTGGTGTTTGGTGCGGCTATGATGATATAATCTGAGCCTAATTGGTGTTTGGTGTGGCTATGATGATATTATCTGAGCCTAATATGTTCTCTGGCTATGATGCTTAAAAATCTGAGCCAAAAGGCATATATTTGGGGCTGCCTTATGTGTGAAAAGGACTGTGTCGTGTGTAGCAGATTTTACTTCCAGTTTTCACCTGTTATTTGGAGTTTGGGAATAATATGTGAATGAGTGAGTGTGTGCACTGGCATATATGTGTGAAACTATTTCTGCTGCTGCTGCTGTGAGTGTGTGCTGCTGCTGTGAGTGTATGTAGCAGCAAGTGTGAAACTGTTTCTGCTGCTGCTGCAGTGAGTGTATTCAGCAGCAGCCAGCAGGTGTGTGCAAAGCAAAACTTGACACAGTTTGGACACAATTTAACAAGTGTGTGTGTGTGTGTGTGTTTTCCAATCAGGCCCTTTCCTAGTTGTGTCTTGGATAGTTTTCAACTAGTTTGGCAGGTTTGGTTTGTGTTTTTGGGGCAATTTTTAGCTGGTTTCAAAATGTTCAGTTTTTAGTTAGTTCAAAGATTGGAGGTTTTTGGTTCAGAAAAGTGCATGTGTGTTTGTTCCATCAGAGGGGGACGTGTGTGTGTTCCAGTAGGGGTGTGTGAGTGTGTGTTTGTGTTCCAGCAGGTGTGTGTGTTTGTGTCCAGTGATATACATGGAATTCTTATGCTATGAGTACTTTACCTATTCTATTACAAGACCAAAGGTGCATGTGTGTGTGAGAGAGAAATCTGCACTTTTACTGTGAAGTGCACGTGTGTGAAGTGCAGGTGTATGTGTGTGTGTGTGTCTGCTGCTTCTTCTGGTGTTGTTGGGTGTGTGCAGAATATCAATTTTATGCTTTAAAACTACCGTTTTTACCACGTTTATGCGTGGGTGGGTGTGTGTGTGTGTTCCAATTGGGCCCTTTCCAATTTTGGTTGTGTTTTAGGCAGTTTTCAACTACTTTGGCATGTTTGGCTTGTGTTTTTGGGGCAATTTTAAGCTGGTTTCAAAATTTGCAGCTTTTAGTTGGTTGTTGGTTCAAAGATTGGAGGTTTTTGCCAGGTTTTTTGTTCAAAAAAGTGCAGGTGTGTGTATGTGTGTTCCAATCGGGCCCTTTCCAGATTTATTTGGCTATGATGATAAAGTTTTATAAAATGCGATGGACTTAGGGGAGGCAACATTTGAAAGTCAAATTGGCAACTAATGTTGCAGCCTGTCCTTCTGTAAACTTACAAATTGTCTGAGCCAATTCCAAATGTTTACAAGTGTTTGACACGTATCCAAGCACTCCGTCACGGTGCAACCGAGTCCCAATGGAAGAAGCAGCCAAGGATGGAAGACCAAGAATTTCTTTTTAATTAGGGGCAGTTAGGACTTAGGACCATTTCTATTTTGTAATATGTTTTTTTTTAATTGTTAAAATTTACTTCATTTTGCATATGAATTTTTTTCATCGAATGGATTTCTATGAATTTCTTGAATGGTTTTTTTATTTGTTAGTTCCTTGTCCAATCCAAGAAGAAAAGGAATGAGTAATTCCTTGTCCAAATCTTCATCTGTACTTCATATTTGTTACCTTTCCGTACTTCTGCCAAACACCTGGAAAACATTTGAATTCAGCAAAAAATGAAAAATGGCAAAAAGAGAAATCATGTACCACACTACTAAATTTTATCAAGAATAATTCAAGAATGATAGAAGGAATTAAAATTAAACACAGTTTTTTTTTTGTGGGCAAAAATTAAATACAGTTTTATACAAAGTAAAAAGGGCAATTTTATTGGCTTTGTTCGGTTATAAGTTTAGTTTAGTTTTAATTTTGTTTTTCAATCATTACCCTACTTCTTTCTCTAATCATTACCTTATTTTTTCAATTATTACTTTCTCATCTCTTTCTATCTCTCTCCAATCATTACTCTTCCCTTCAATCAGTACCATATTTCTCTCTCCACTCACTATCAAAACTAAACTAAACTAAACTCTCAACCAAACAAAACTGTTATAACTTTCATTTGGATTCAACTCTGTACAAATACAACTTTATTACAAATAATATTTCAACACAAATACAACTCATCATACCAATGCAATAATATTCCATTATTCCGGATGAAAATTGGTTGTCGATGTGCCGGCACAGGCACGGTCCGACCCGACACAATTAAGTGGCACGTCTTGACATGATTGAAAACGGCACGGCCCGATACGATTTAAAAAAATGGGCTGGCACGACACGACACGATTTAAGAAAATGGGCCAGCACGACACGACACGATTGGCAAACGACACGGCACGGCACGACACTATTTAAGTAAACGGCACGGCACAACACGACACAATTGACAAACGGCACGGCACGACACGATTTGAATAAATACTGTAAACGGGCCGGCACGGCACGGCACGAAGAACGGTTAGCACGGAGTTAAATGGGCCGGGCCGGCATGACACGACACGTTTGACACCTCTACTCAACGATGACCCACCGTCTCAAATTAGCGATGGTTTAACGAGCCATCCCTCAATGATGACCCACTGTCTCAAATCAGCGATGGTTCAACGAGTCATCCCTCAACGATGACCCACCGTCTCAAATCAACGATGGTTCAATGAGTCATCCCTCAACGATGACCCACCATCTCAAATCAACGATAGTTCAACGAGTCATCCCTCAACGATGACCCACCGTCTCAAATCAACAATGGTCCGTCCGCCGGTCCAGTCCAATCCACAAACGGCACGTTCATCTTAAAGAATGGTTCACCGATTCTGTCCAAACCAATGGCGATCAGAATATCATCTGTATTCTCTCCCTCAAAAGCAATCAGAACATCATCCGGCTCAATTCATCAACGACGATCAGAATATCATTCGATAGGTCCGTCCGTCTGCAACAAGCTATTCCCCAGGAGAGTCTGCCTCGGCCTGCCCCGAACAAATACCTATACTTCAGTCTTGGTTCAAGCGCATCTTCTAGAACCCTTATTGCCCTGTCTCGGATGGTCTTTGATAAGGAGATTGGCTCTGGTTCTCAACAGATGGAATTCAACCCACCTGACACGACCTACCGTTGTTTGTTGGAAGCTGTGTGTGCCAAGGATAGATTGATTCCCAGCAACGATGGTCCACTCGTCCAATTTCAAATCAACGACGGTCCACCCGTCCAATTTCAAGTCAACGACGGTCCACCCATCCAATTTCAAGTCAACAACGGTCCTCCCGTCCAATTTCAAGTCAAAGACGGTCCACCCGTCCAATTCCAAATCAACGACGATCTGCCCGTTCAATTCCAAATCAATGCCGGTCCGCCCGCGCAATGTCAAATCAATGACGGTCTGCCAATCCAATGTTTCTCTTTCCCCAACAGAGTCGGTACCCTTGCAATGGATTATTCCCCCAAGAGAGTCTGCCTTTTACGGCAGCCCGTTCTGTCCTTCCAATTCAATCAAACGGCGGCGGTCCACCTGCCCACATTATCCCCAGTAGCGGCAGCCGCTCGTCCAAATTCAACCAACCAGGTTCTTTAAAGTTTCATGCCTACTTTGACTCGTATGTTCTGTTCTGGATAGCCTTGAGAGGGTGTCTAAAAACCTTTGACGTTACTTGTACCAAGACAATGGTGCTCCAAGTGCCGTCAAAGGGGGGCTACTGTAGACACCCTATTCTGGACTATCCAGATTAGTTTACTTACGGTATTTATTTCCCCGATGAAGAAACGGGTCAAGAACACCCAAAAAATGTTAGTGTGTTTGAGCTTTGAGCATTCCAAAAACCCTTTCAGATCCCTTTCAAACTCTCTAAACCAGAACCAAAAGGCCTCAACAAAACCCAACTTGCATACGCTGGTATTCACCTGGCGTGCGCTGGTCCTCTGCCACGTGTCAGTCATCGGTCAACTTTGACCGTTGACTAGACTTGAACTAGCGTACGCCAGTTACCTAGTGGCGTACGCCAGTCAAACCTCCTGTCAAACTTGTGTTTTTAAGAATGCAGAAGCCATGGGTAGGGGTCTATAGCACTTGGGAACCTTCCAATTCATTGAAAAGCCAATCTCGGCCGGGGGACATCTCTTACACCCATTCCATCATCATATTCTCTCTCATCCAATAAGAGTAGAGACTTAAGGGCTAAGGCTTCAGTCACTTTGACTGGCCTTAACCCCTCTCTCTCCCTCTTCCCCTATATATACCTCTATATGCTTCCATTTGAAAGGGTTACAAAACTTGAAGCATTCAAGTCATCTCTCTCTCTCTCTCTCTCTCTCTCTCTCCATTAGTCCCTTGTTCTTTCTTTCTTCTGATTGAGAGAGAAACAACAAGAAACTCTCCCATACACTACAATATACATCCATCCACACTCACCATTCATCCCTCAAACTCCAAGTTCAAAGCTCAAACATCTCTCAAGCTCTAAGCCAAAGGTATACATCTTTGTACTGTTTCTCTGTTCTGATCCCTGAGGGGAGCTGACAAGGTCAAGGCTGGTAATCAATACCAGTCCTGGCCCTAAAGCTGTCAAGGTTTCAAAAACAAAAAAATACGTTTCTGACTATAAACGGCGTGCGCCGGTCATAAGCCCGCGCACGCCGGTCTGTGGCAGTACGTATAGTTTTTAATTTGATCTTTCTGGGATCTGTCTGGAACTGGCGTATGCCACTAAATAACTGGCGTACTCCAGCTCCGAGCCCTCTGGAACTGGCGTACTCCAGTTGTGAAATGGGGTCCAGATCTTTGTTTTATGCTTTATTTCTTTTCTATTCATCACCTTATTGCATGCTAAAAACTAATTTATTGCTTTTTGTATTTAGAACTGTTTAGTTATAGCATTCAATATTTGTGCATATCTGCTTTAAAAGGCCTCTGGGATCCTTCTAGTCATGTTCTAGAGTCCAGATGATGCAAAGCCAAACACTGGACAAAACGGTATAATTGGCGTACGGCCTCCAATGACTGGCATACGACAGTTAGATCTCATCTCGTGACTGGTCCTTGCATGGCAATCAAGCCTTGGTCTTTGTTTATTTCCCCACACTGTTTATGGTGTGTTCTGTTTATTTTATTTTATTTCCTTAGATCCACCCCTGCTGTCTTTATCTGTATATATGATTGCTCTATAAACTTCGTGGTTTGTCCTGGGTGTGCACTGGTCCTTTCCAGAGCCCAGAGGGTTGAAAATAAGAGCTGTGAGCTTAGATCTACCAGCGCATGCCAGTCTTGTAGTGGAGTACGCAGGTCATCTCTGTATGCAGTGGCCTGATCAGTGCATACAGATTTTCTCTTGCCTGCGTCATTCTGGATCAGTGTGTTCTAGTTTGTTTAAAATGCTCACAGATGTTTGTTTTCAATCTATATTCATTGTTTCAATCAATCATCCCTATCATTTTGTCATATAAAATGAAACTTGTTACAGTCTTAATCCCCATTAACTGTTTCCCCGCCCTAATTGGCTGAAAAATGATTAATGAGAGAAAAATGCAAATGTTTTACAAAATGCCTAAGTAGAGACCGATCTCTGGATTGGGCGAGAGGGGTGCCATAAAACCCTTCCCCTCTCGTAACCTGGCTCCCGAACCTCAGTTATCGAAGGTGACGACGGACCTGTCTACGCCTTTTCAAAATCAAACAAACGTAGCATAGCATTTTCGAGTTTGGTTCCTTGGGTGTTTTCACCGCTAAAACCCGAGTGGCGACTCTGAATCGAAGCGTTTCGCCGCGCTTTTCCAAGAGGGCCGCACCCAATTTTTGAGCAAACAAAATCCAGAATTTTGGGGCGTGTGCCCACACTACCTCTCTTTATATGTTATTTGAGTGTTCTTGCGTCATCTTTGAGCTTGTATTCGTTGTTATTGAGATTGGATTGAAATATGGAATTCCTGTTAAAAATCACCTAAAAAACACTCTCCTACTGGTAGGAACTTTTCGCCTACCGGTAGGACAGGTAAGAAATTTTTCCTCAACCAGCTCAAACGTACTGCAACAGCTCAAAAGCAGCTCAACGTATTCGTCCACCTACCAGTAGAAACTTTCATCCTACCAATAGGACAAGTACAAAGTGTTTCGTGGAAATTGTTGGCCTCGCTGTTTCCAATTTCTACCGGTAGGACAAGTGCAGAATTCCCCTCTTCCACCGATAGAACTCATTCACCTACCGGTAGGTGATTGAGCTGCTACAGTGTCTTTCAGCAGCTTTTCCTACGTTCTTCTAAATCACTTTTTGGAGCTTCTCATAGACTCTAATGAGTTTGTTTATGCATTCTTTCAAGTGTATTGAAGAGTATTGCTTGTTTTGTACTTAGAATGCTATTCGGTGGATTTGTATGGGCTCGTTGGGTTAAGAAATAAGGAACGGAAGTTATTGCACGTTGAAACACGAACGATACACATGAACATGTCTTGTGATCCAATGGGGAGAATTGCAATTCATGTTCTCTCGACTCGTAGAATCTTTTAGACTCCTTTAGCGTACAACTTACGGACTCCAAGTATAGAAACTAGAAGACTGGGCATCTCAGAGTCTAGTTGAGGGTCGACATGTGGTATGTGAAGGTACGGGAATGTACTTAGAGATACGGCGAGGACGTATGTAATTGATTATATGCGATATGGTAGCTTGTTGGTCTTGTAATACCATGTGATAGATTAGATGGCTTTGGATTCGATTGAATGACTTGATGTTTGTGAATGGGAAATGGAATGAAAATGGATGACAAATGGACAGAAACAGAACTTTCAAGGCTCTTGAATGAGTAATACCTGGCAGGAGCTAAATGCTCATATCATATACTTTCAAGGCTCTTGAATGAGTAAATGCCTGGCAAGAGCTAAATGCTCATATCATATACTTTCAAGGCTCTTGAATGAGTAAATTCCAGGAGGTAAATGCTCATATCATATACTTTCAGGGCTCTTGAATGAGTAAATGCCAGGCAGGAGCAAATTGCTCATATCATTTGTCCTCAGGGATCGTTATCGAGTAAGTGCTTGAAGCATCTGCTCAGACTCTTAAAGATACATAATTGGTTTATGAAGTTAATTAAAGGATTTAGGTTTTGGTTAAAGGATTTTGATGGAAATCCTCCGGTATTCTTGAGCGAATCAACGGTTTTTGATATTCGGGCGCAAATCAACGAACTCCGATATTCAGCCTAAATCAATGAAGCTCGGCCTACAATGGTCTTGAATTTTTCTCTAAATTGTCTGATATCAAAAAGAAAAGCTTCATGATAAAGGGTTCAATGACGAAAGAAAGGGAAAGGAGAGAGAATGTGGTGCCTCATGAGAAATTGGATTGACGATAGTTGGATACTTGATCATGATAGTATGCTCATCTCTGTTGTCATTGGGTTTCTGTTGTTTGTTCTTCTGTGTTGCTCATTTGCATATAAAGTTTGCGTAGACTTTTCTACTGAGCTAGTGTAGCTCAAGCCTTACATCATTTCAAGTGCTAATCAGAAGTAGTAGCTTGCATGTCTGGAGTGCTTGGAGTGTGGACACACCTTTTTGAAAGCTAACCAAAGGAGTTATTTATTTATCCCTATAAATATCTTTTGAAAGATGTATTTGTAACTCAAGTTATAATTATTTGATTATGAAATATTTGTAAACTCTTAACTCTCATAACACTTGATGCATGACCAAAAATTTGGGATGTTGAGCCGATGATGAAATATTTGGAAATCTAATGTACTTGGAACTATGATTGTGGGAATGGTAATACTGTAATCTTTTGGCTGTCGTATGGAGTATTGTGAGGATTTATTTGTGAAAACCCTTTATATTTATGTTAAAAATCGAGGGCTTGACAATCTCAATGATATCTATCAAACAAGATCCATATTGGTAGGAAAATTATTTGCATAAATACATAATTTTTGAGTTAGAAATTATCTTCATTTTCTAAACGTTCATTTTTTAGAAACCGGAATGGGCCCTTATAACTTTTCAATTCAATACTTAGGCCCGACCAAATAAATACAAATGATAAGGAGAATTTAGTTTATGATAACTCTTCCAACAATTAAGCACAACTATAAACCTTTTTTATTCCCAACTAAAATTTTCTTAGCGTATTACCAACGTGATCAGCATCAAACTGCACTCCATAATGGGCCTATTTTAATTCTCATCCCATAGATTCAGCATCATTTAGAACAACTCATTTTCCTAAAACTCCATAGCTAACCAACATTAGCACTATTTGACAATGTCCTTTAGGACTAAATTTTTCTTATGGTTTGTACGAACAAGAGAAAATTTTGAGCTACTAAGGCTTGCACACAAACAGCTTAAGCCTAAGCAGCTTCAGATTGTGCAATAAACAATGAAAGTTCAATGGTAATATAAAGCAACTTAAAGCTTCAATTTGAGTACCCACTCAACAACCTCATGACAGTCCCAAGACTAAATTCATCTCGCAGCTCTCACCTAATTTATGATATAACGGGAGAGCAATCACTTTCTTTTCGTTTCTCATCAATTTTGAGTGGTAAAACAGAGGTTTTTTTATTTTATTTTGGTAAAACAGAGTTGGTATCCATAGAAGAGCTTTAGCCATTTTTAAAATCGTCTTGAAGACCTAATATGATTTTACCTTTTTCCCTATTAAGCTTCTTGCTTAAAAGACAATCCTAGCTTCCAAGTGAAACGTTACCAGCACAAAGTTTTAGGTCCCAGATTCCCACAAAGTCGTAACACATTAAGGGAGAAAGGTGATATGGTCAAGCTAGGAGTAGTTTTTAACTTTGTACTGCAATTTTTTCTCCATTAAAGTTGAGGTAATTAGTGGTTGCATTTATAGATGTCTAAAAAAATTCAGTAAACTAAACATCATCAAAATATGAATGCACAAATAAATTCCCAAGTCCTAATTACTTTTCATTTTTATTTTTTCTTCCCTAATATTATAAGATAGCACAAATGCAAATTATGCTAATGGAAAGTAAACCACAACGAGAAAGAAATGATGAAAAGAATTTAAGTTACTACAAAACAATATATTTATATACACTATCTGACCTTTGCCCTTAGTAATAGATCCACCATGGCTTGCTTTTGCTTTTTGGCTTACACCAAAAGCTATGAGCGTGAAGATCACATGAGAAAACTAGAAATTTGATGGAGGTGGAAATCTGAAGGAGAACGATCAAAAAGATCCTGTAATTTTGAAAAAGAGAAAAAAAATCAAAATCAAAATCAATAATGAACAACCCAAAAAAAGAATAAGATGAAACAAACAAATCGAGATCAAAACACTAGACGGCAAGTATTGCAGACTTATGTACCGGATCCTTCACATGTACTTGATGAGACCGTGCTCTAGATCAATGATTACATTTCTTACGAGGAATGGTCAGTGGAGATTCTAGACACGAGAGCAAGTATTGCGGGGGTAGATCTTTCCTTTGGTCATGGTACCGTGGAACCATCACGGAGTCGAAGAAGCCACGTGAGAGCGAGTCCAAATTCAATTTAAATTATCAAGCTTGTTTTCTTCTTGGAGGGTGAGGCAAACTTCAAGGACGAAATTCCTTGAGGTGGGAAGGTTGTAGAGATCTGTCTAATTTTAATTTTTTTTATTTATTGATGCCACGTGTATAAATAATTTGGTGAGTCATGAATTTTTCATATGTGTATACATGTATGTGATGGGAATTGTTGAAAAACTTTTATGTTGATTATTGAGTTAAGTGGTGATTTTAAGGGCCTAAGTGCATGACCTTGGAATACTTCTAGTGGTGGAGTAGAACTTAAATAGTTAAAGGGGCCTACTGTAATTCTTATACTGGAGACATAAAAGATCAGAGAACTCAACGGGGAGTCCCCTGTTTTCCGTTTTTCATTTTTTCCTTTCTTGTTGCAATCTCTCTCTCATCCTCTCTCTCAAACTCCCCAAACCCTCGTGCTTCAACTAACAAATCGAAGGTCGAGGCTCAAGAATTTCGCGAAAAGGCAGGAAGGTTGGTCTATGCAAGGAAGGCTACGTTTTTATCAGAGATAAAACTCATTCGGCCAACTTTAGTAATCCTAGCATTTCAGGATTTCAACTTTTTGGGGGTTTCTCTCTTTTGAGATAGGATTTATGCTAAGTGATTAAATATGGGTGTGTATATGTGATGAGCGTAAAATATTGACATATTGAAGCCCCAATATCATATGTCTTCTAGTTCTTTATTATGCCTAATTAAATATAGTTATCATCTTTTTTATCATTTATATTAAATTACTTAATTACGCAGGAAAGATGATAATTGCGTACAAAACAAATGGAGGGTTCAATTAAGTTGTGATTTGGACTCAAGAATAGGCCGCAACGGATTTGGTTCTGATACAAGAAAAGATTTGCAACACGTCATCTTGTTCTGCACATGATTAGGACTCGGTTAAGGCAAGTCATTGGTTCATGATTTGGGAGCATGTACTGGTAATTGGAAATCTACACGCAAGAGTTTATTCTTAGAAATCAAAGGCTATCATAAAAGGCAGAATTGGGTTTGAGAATCAAGGAAAAAAGGAAAGACAATTTCTAAGAGAAATCTTTAAGTGGACCAAGTAATAAGGATTCTCCTTATTAAGGAAACAAATCTCGGCAGTGTGTAATAAAAAGAGCATTACGGTTTGCCGAGGAAAGCAGGCAGATTTCAGCTTTTGAAGATTGCAATGCAGCAGCATCATCATCTTTGTCGAGGGAAGAAAAAGAAGGAGAAAGAATTACAGTATTTGTTTTCTTTTCGTAAGTTTTGTTCTATGGAGTTCCATTATTATATGAACATGTTTCCATATTCCATGAGCGGCTAAACTCTTTAACTAGGGTTGAGGATGAAACCCCATTAATGACTATCGATTATATATTCCTGAGATTTGGTTTTACCTGAATATGTGGTTTGATTTCAATTAAATTGTTCTTACTCCAATTCAATTGTTAGGGATAGATTCTGGATATGAGTTCAATCATGTTTTTCTCATGATTTGGAATTGTTTTTAGCATTGAAAGCTGGTTTTTCATCGTTAACTATAGAACTGGATATTTATTGTGATTTGTTAAAATCAAATACAATTAATGATTTGGTTTTATACTTGCGAGTGGAGAGGAGAATACATTAGACTTTTTAATAAACTTTCACGATGATATTTTCCATGGTAACAGAATTAGCTTTCAGATTATCATGAAGAAATTTTGGGTAAAGTTAATGATCATGAATATATAATGATACGAGTTAATGGGTACGTGTGGATTCCGAAACCGTAGTATTTTCTCCTTTGATTAAAAAGAAGCTTTAATTTTCTTGTCTTTGGATAATTTAGTTCATTGTTTTTACTTTTCACTTTTAGTTTAAAAATAAATCACAACTTTTGCCACCTAGGTTAGGGTCTAATCGGTTTAAGTTACTTAGTTTTCCTATTAAAAAATCACAAGTCCCTGTGGGTTCGACCTCGCTCTTGCATTACTATACTTTGGTACGATTCGTGCGCTTGCGAGTACAATAAAATTTCACATCAAGTTTTTGGCGCCGTTGCCGGGGACTTAATTGTTTTTTTTTAAGGAAATCTAAATATTAATTTGAATTGATTTTACTCTTCTACTAGTTTAGTTAACCAAAAAAATAAAAATTTAAAAAAAAAAAGTTTGCATTTAACTTAATCTGTTTCACTTGAACCTCTTTTATTTCCTTGTTTCACCGTTGTTTAAGTCTCTGTGTGACTTGGCATTACTGTAGTAGTAAGATCAACTAAAGCTACAGGTGTTGAATAGTGAGAACTTTTGGAACCACTGTAATTTCTGGACACACGGTGGTTGGAGCAAGAAGCAATAGGTCACAGGTTAGTTACTAGAGTCTTAATTTACTTTTGTTATTTATTCGTTTTTATTTATCCGCATCATTCTGCTCACAGTTATCTACTAATAATTTACCTCGTGTCGTGTTAGTGCATGCTCTGCCTAGTTTTTCATTTTGATAAGTAGATTAACATTCTGTCTTCTTAAGCTTTGAACTGTTACTCAAAAAAAAAAAAAAAGCGTTATTTTTTTCGTTGTTCCTTATTTGCATTCATTCGTAAGTTTATGTTTGGTTGCCGTTCGAAAAATTTAGAATTAATACCTCTTGATCCTGAAATTGAGAGAACCTTTCGACGCAGCTTAAAAATTCAAAGAGTGGAACATACTCAAATAAAAATGGCGAAACTCGCAGAAGCTACAAAACCTTTAAGGGAATTGTTTTCCCCCGTGACCACAAATCCTCCTTCTTGTATTGTGTTACCCACGACAAATGCGACACATTTTGAGCTAAAACATCACGTAATACAACTTCTTCCTCAATTTCATGGGATTGAACGAGAGGATCCATACATGCATGTCAAAGACTTTCTTGAAATTTGTGCTACCTTTAGGTTTCAAAATTTTTCTGAAGAGTCTGTTAAATTGCGTCTTTTTCCCTTCTCACTGAAAGATAAAGCAAAGGCATGGTTAAATTCTCTACCCCCTGGTTCAATCACTTCATGGGACATCCTCGTTAAAAAGTTTCTTTCAAAATTCTTTTCAATGTCTAGAACAACTACTCTAAGGAGGGAGATTACTGATTTTTGTCAAGAAGAACATGAAAAATTTTATGAGAGTTGGGAGAGATTTAAAGATCTTATTTTAAAGTGCCCCCCTCATGGTTTTGAAACATGGAGACTTGTTCAATTTTTCTATAATGGTTTAACTCAGTCTAATCGCAATATGATTGAATCAATGAATGGTGGTGATTTTTTAAATCTTAGGGGTGAGGCAGCTTATGAGTTTCTTGAAAATTTGTGTGAGAGATCGCAACAGTGGGATTTTACTTCTCATCGAGACAAACCAACTTCCACACCTAACAGGGGGGATTATATGAGGTAAAAGAAGATTCAGATATGAGAGTAAAGTTAGATAATCATACTCGAAAGGTTGAGGCATTAGTTTTAAGTAAAACTATGAAGTCAGCCAATCAAGTTCAAAGTGAAGTGTGTTCTCTTTGCGGTAATCACATGCACACAACACAAACATGTCCTTCCATTATTGGATACTCTGACAGCTATGTTGAACAAGCGAACGCACTTAGTAATTATGGAAAATCATTTGCTAGTCCTTTTTCGGAAACATACAACCAAAATTGGCGAAATCATCCAAACTTTTCATGGCGTCAGAACCAACCTTCTACAAATATAGGTGGGCAACCTTTCCATTCACAAAACCAATCTGCCCCAGGTTTTCGTGCTCCAACACAATCATATCCTGCTCAATCTCAGCCTTTTTATGCTCCAACTCCCGTGTCTCAACCGAACTTCCAATCAGTTGCACCACAACAACAGTCATCTTTAGAGGACACTCTTAAAGCATTCATGGCTGAAATGAAAAGTACTACTCACTTGAATACTCAAGCCATTGCTAAACTGGAAAATCAAATGGGCCAATTGGCTAATCAAGTTGCAGAGAGAGAGAAAGGGAAGTTTCCGAGTCAAACTCTAATGAATCCAAAAGGGCAGTTTTCTATAGGCAACACCTCTACTCCTTCAAACGAGCAACACCATGTCCAATCAATCATTACCCTTAGATCCGGGAAAGAAGTTGATAATAAAGTTAGCATGCCAACAGAGGAATTAGCTGAAGCTGAAAAAGAAGAGAATCATGTTGATCCTACTAAAGTTCAAGAGTCTATTTCTCCACCACGTATAATAGAGCCACCTGTTAGGAACTTTGTCCCTAAAGCTCCTTATCCTCATCGACTAGTAGCTCCTAAGAAAGGTGCACAATTTGGAGACATTCTAGAAGTGTTTAAGCAAGTGCAAATCAACATTCCATTCTTAGATGCCATTCAACAAGTGCCCTCGTACACTAAATTTTTGAAAGATCTAGTCACTATAAAAAGGAAGACAAATGTTCCAAAGAAGGCGTTTTTAACTGAACAGGTTAGCTCCATTATCCAATGCAAAATTCCAATAAAATACAAAGACCCTGGTTGTCCAACAATTTCTTGCGTTATAGGTAACCATCATATCGATCAGGCTTTGTTAGATTTGGGGGCGAGTGTCAATTTATTGCCTTACTCAGTGTATTCACAATTAGGGTTAGGAGAGTTAAAGCCCACAAAAGTAACACTCCAATTAGCTGATAGATCTGTCAAAATTCCTCGAGGAGTCATTGAGGATGTTTTGATTAAGGTTGACAAATTCTATTTTCCTGTGGACTTCATAGTCCTTGACACTCAGCCTGTCCAAAATTCTAGTGGGCAAATTCCTGTTATTTTAGGGCGTCCTTTCTTAGCCACTTCTAATGCTTTAATCAATTGTAGAAATGGTGTGATGAAATTATCATTTGGTAATATGACTGTCGAGCTAAATATTTTTAATACAAGCAAGCAACCACTAGATGAAGATGAGGTTAGTACAGTTTGTATGATAGACACTTTGGTTGAAAATACTTTTGTTCAGTCGAGTTATAAGGATCCCTTAGAAGCTTGTCTAGCACATTTTGGGTGTGAACTTGACATAGATGAATCAATTGAGCAGGTTAATGCATTATTAGACGCTGCCCCGTTAATGAGCATCGATGAATGGCAACCAAAAGTGAACCCTCTTTCACTGTCTACATCACAAGCACTTCCATCTATTATGGAGCCACCTAAGTTAGAACTCAAGCCATTGCCAAACACTCTTAAATACAAATTCCTTGGCCCTTGTGAGTCTTTACCAGTAATCATAGCCTCTGATTTAAATAATACACAAGAACAAAAATTGTTGAATGTCTTAAAAGAGCACAAGGAAACAATAGGGTGGTCCATAAGTGATATAAAGGGAGTTAGTCCTTCATTGGTCATGCATAGAATCCACTTAGAGGAAAATGCTAAAACTTCACGTGAGCCACAAAGGCGTCTAAATCCTGCTATGCAAGAAGTAGTTAGAGCGGAAATTCTTAAGCTTTTAGATGCTGGCGTTATTTATCCAATATCTGATAGCAGTTGGGTGAGTCCTGTTCAAGTTGTTCCTAAGAAATCGGGTGTGACGGTAGTAAAAAATGAAGATAATGAATTAGTTCCCACCCGTATTCAAACAGGTTGGCGTGTTTGCATAGACTATAGGAAATTAAATTCCATGACACGAAAAGATCATTTTCCTTTACCATTTATTGACCAAATGTTAGAGAGATTGGCGGGACATGAATATTATTGCTTTCTTGATGGTATTCCGGTTATAATCAAATTCCCATTGCACCGGAAGACCAAGAAAAGACTACGTTCACATGCCCTTATGGTACTTTTGCCTACCGCCGCATGCCATTTGGACTATGCAATGCACCCGCCACGTTTCAACGATGCATGGTGAGTATTTTTTCTGACATGGTAGAACGATTTTTGGAAGTGTTTATGGATGATTTTTCAGTTTTTGGATCTTCTTTTGATGAATGCTTACACCATTTGACCCTTGTGTTAGTGCGATGTAAAGAAAAAAATCTTGTGCTTAATTGGGAAAAATGTCACTTTATGGTTATGCAAGGAATTGTATTAGGGCATATCATCTCGCATAAAGGTATTGAAGTGGATAAAGCTAAAATTGATTTGATATCTAACCTTCCACCCCCACGTACTGTAAAGGAGATTAGATCATTTTTGGGTCATGCGGGCTTTTATAGGAGGTTCATTAAAGACTTTAGTAAAATTGCTAAACCTCTATGTAATTTGCTGGCCAAAGATGCCGCGTTTGTGTTTAATGAGAAATGCCTTCATGCTTTTGAGAGATTAAAAAGTGAGTTGACCTCCGCCCCTATAATTCGACCACCTGATTGGAATATCCCATTTGAAATTATGTGTGATGCCTCTGATTACGCAGTAGGTGCCGTTTTAGGACAACGTGTCGATAAGCTCCTTCATGTAATTTATTATGCTAGTAAGACGTTAAATGATGCACAATTAAACTACTCCACTACAGAAAAGGAATTGTTAGCAGTTGTTTTTGCGCTTGATAAGTTTAGAGCTTATTTATTGGGTTCTAAGGTCTTAGTCTATTCGGATCATGCCGCATTGAAGTATTTATTGTCTAAAAAAGATGCTAAATCTAGATTAATTCGATGGATTTTGTTACTGCAAGAATTTGATATTGAGATTCGAGATAAAAAAGGCTCTGAGAATGTAGTAGCTGACCATCTCTCTAGATTAATTGTAGAGTTCACCGAGGATTCATTGCCCATCTCTGAAACTTTTCCTGATGAACAATTGATGCATGTGTCTCAATTATCTTCACCATGGTTTGCAGATATTGTAAATTATCTTGTAACTGGAGAGGTACCTTTGCATTGGCCCAAACATGATAAATCTAAATTTTTATCCAAGGTTAAGTACTTTTTTTGGGATGATCCATACTTGTTTAAATATTGCCCAGACCAGATTATTAGAAGGTGCATTCCTGAAAGTGACCAACGAAGTGTCATTTCTTTTTGTCATGATTATGCATGTGGAGGCCATTTTAGTGCTAAAAAGACGGCTGCAAAAATTTTGCAGTGTGGATTTTATTGGCCTTCTATTTTTCAAGATTCGCATGCATACTGTATAGCTTGTGAGCGTTGTCAAAAATTAGGTCGTATTACAAGGAGAAATATGATGCCTCTAAACCCAATTCTGATTGTAGAGATATTTGATGTATGGGGCATTGATTTTATGGGTCCATTCCCTAATTCCTTTGGTAATTTATATATTCTTGTCGCTGTTGATTATGTTTCTAAGTGGGTTGAAGCCATTGCATGTAAAACTAATGATCACAAAGTGGTGGTTCAGTTTTTGAAGGATAATGTGTTTGCTCGTTTTGGGACACCACGTGCTATTATTAGCGATCGAGGTAAGCATTTTTGCAATCGAGTATTTGAGCATTTAATGAAAAAGTATATCATAACGCATAAAGTTGCAACTGCATATCATCCGCAGACCAGTGGTCAAGTTGAGACATCTAATAGGGAGATTAAAAATATACTAGAAAAAACAGTTAACCCTAATAGGAAAGATTGGTCTTTACGCCTTAATGACGCATTGTGGGCTTATCGTACGGCATTTAAAACTCCTATTGGAATGTCTCCTTACCGACTTGTCTATGGCAAGGCATGTCACTTACCTGTAGAACTAGAACACAAGGCATATTGGGCTACCAAACGACTCAATTTTGATCTTGACAAGGTAGGTGTACGCAGAAAACTTCAACTTCTTGAGCTAGAGGAAATTAGGGATGATTCTTACGACTGTGCCAAATCCTACAAGGACCGCATGAAAAGGGTTCATGATCAAAATATTTTAAGAAAATCTTTCACTTCTGGTCAAAAAGTCCTTCTTTATAACTCTCGTCTGCATTTGTTCGCAGGCAAACTCCGTTCTCGATGGTCCGGCCCTTTTATCGTTTGCACTAGCTATCCGCATGGGGCCGTTGAAATTGAGAATCCTAAAGATGGTTCCGTGTCCAAAGTGAATGGGCAGCGATTAAAACGGTTTATAGAATTGAAAAGTCCAGACGTAGAGGAAATCCTTTTGGAGGATCCTGTTTATCAAGATTGACCATTTAATCTGCCCAACTTTAGTCATCTTTGTATGCTACTCGATTAGAGTAGTTATCTTCTTTTATTATTATTACTTTTATTATTATTTTTCAACATTTGTAGGCTTAAAAAAAAATAAGCATTCTGACTTCATTTATTTACTTTTGGTTAGTGCATTCTTTTCTTTTCTTGTGTTTCCATAATTTGTTTTGCAAGTGTCACACAGTTCAATCTCATCGCACTTACCAGGTGTATCCTAATCCATTTTTTTTAAGCACTTGTATTCATGACATTGAGGACACTGTCATATTTAGGTTTGGGGGAGGGTTCACCTATTATTTATATGTTTGTTCTGTGCATAGTCACTATAGTATATCATTTTTGTTACCTTCTAAAAAAAAAAAGTAAAAATTAAAAATTTAAAAGAAAAGAAGTAAAAAAAATTTTTGGATACTTGATTATGATTTCCGACGTGGCTATTGGTGTTCAATTAGTACTAGTTTGATTGTTGTCCAAGTTCGAGTCTTGATATGATTTATTGATAGAGTTAAGCTTGTGAACATAGGCATTGATGAGAGACACTTAGTTGGTTCGTATCACCTATGTTTGGATAGCGATTAATCATTCGTATGCATGCCTTTGCACGAGCACCGTCACACTTAGAGTTGGATTTGACCTCGAGTGCCGTACATATATTCTTGATGCCTCAGTATGAGTCAAATGTCTTATTAGAATGTTTAATGTCCTTTCCCCAAAGAAAAAAAGAGGAAAAAGAAAAAGAAAAAAATGAATAAAGTGCATGCTTTTTCGGGCTTTTCACTTAGTAACCGGGCCTCTTGCCTCAGTAAGCAGTGAGTGTTCGCGTCAAACGGTGGAGAGTTCCGTGATTGTCATGTGTGGTTAGCTTGGGTTCGTAGCCTTTTTGACTCGAGTGATTAAATCCGTTGGGGTGTTCTCTACATCTAGTGCCCTAAAGCCGTCTGGTTTGGGTGTCACTGGCCTAAAACTCGCTACAAGGGTCAATTAGAAAGCTTAAGGGACCAAGGCATTGCACGACCACAAGAAAAAAAATATATTAAAAAAAAGGAAAAAAAATATGAATAAAGGGAGGGACTATAATTTGATATAAGCATTATGATGAGTATTGAGGCATTAAAGGTGCGTGTATTGTTTTCATGGTTAATGAACATCTTTGTGTGATTTTTCACTTACACGCATGCCTTGTGATTTCTTTCTATCCAGATATATGTGGGAGGGACCATTTTTGTGCTAATTCGGATTAGAATGTTCACTTGTTTAACTTTGTTAATGGATGAAATATCTTGCCTCTAACTTGTGTAACTCTCACGCTAGTTACTTTGAGAGGCCATAGACTATGTTTTGGAATTCTAATCGAGTGTCATCGTGTTAAGAATTTTGTGGGTATATTCACGGCAAACCCTCACGAGACTATAACTCGTCCACTAGGGCAACCTAAGGGTTTAAAGGCTTGTTGCATATGCTAAATGCAATCGGACTCCTCCGAAAAAGGATTAGGTAGTTGTTTTCATTTTCTTTGTTTTCTTTTATTTCTATTGCTCGAGGACTAGCAAAATGTAGGTTTGGGGGTATTTGATGAGCGTAAAATATTGACATATTGAAGCCCCAATATCATATGTCTTCTAGTTCTTTATTATGCCTAATTAAATATAGTTATCATCTTTTTTATCATTTGTATTAAATTACTTAATTACGCAGGAAAGATGATAATTGCGTACAAAACAAATGGAGGGTTCAATTAAGTTGTGATTTGGACTCAAGAATAGGCCACAACGGATTTGGTTCTGATACAAGAAAAGATTTGCAACACGTCATCTTGTTTTGCACGTGATTAGGACTCGGTTAAGGCAAGTCATTGGTTCATGATTTGGGAGCATGTACTGGTAATTGGAAATCTACACGCAAGAGTTTATTCTTAGAAATCAAAGGCTATCATAAAAGGCAGAATTGGGTTTGAGAATCAAGGAAAAAAGGAAAGACAATTTCTAAGAGAAATCTTTAAGTGGACCAAGTAATAAGGATTCTCCTTATTAAGGAAACAAATCTCGGCAGTGTGTAATAAAAAGAGCATTACGGTTTGCCGAGGAAGGCAGGCAGATTTCAGCTTTTGAAGATTGCAAGGCAGCAGCATCATCATCTTTGCCGAGGGAAGAAAAAGAAGGAGAAAGAATTACAGTATTTGTTTTCTTTTCGTAAGTTTTGTTCTATGGATTTCCATTATTATATGAACATGTTTCCATATTCCATGAGCAGCTAAACTCTTTAACTAGGGTTGAGGATGAAACCCCATTAATGACTATCGATTATATATTCCTGAGATTTGGTTTTACCTGAATATGTGGTTTGATTTCAATTAAATTGTTCTTACTCCAATTCAATTGTTAGGGATAGATTCTGGATATGAGTTCAATCATGTTTTTCTCATGATTTGGAATTGTTTTTAGCATTGAAAGCTGGTTTTTCATCGTTAACTATAGAACTGGATATTTATTGTGATTTGTTAAAATCAAATACAATTAATGATTTGGTTTTATACTTGCGAGCGGAGAGGAGCATACATTAGACTTTTTAATAAACTTTCACGATGATATTTTCCATGGTAACAGAATTAGCTTTCAGATTATCATGAAGAAATTTTGGGTAAAGTTAATGATCATGAATATATAATGATACGAGTTAATGGGTGTGGATTCCGAAACCCTAGTATTTTCTCCTTTGATTAAAAAGAAGCTTTAATTTTCTTGTCTTGGATAATTTAGTTCATTGTTTTTACTTTTCACTTTTAGTTTAAAAATAAATCACAACTTTTGCCAACTAGGTTAGGGTCTAATCGGTTTAAGTTACTTAGTTTTCCTATTAAAAAATCACAAGTCCCTGTGGGTTCGACCTCGCTCTTGCATTACTATACTTCGGTACGATTCGTGCGCTTGCGAGTACAATAAAATTTCACATCAATATGCTTGGTGTGCACTTAATTTGAGCTTTGGTTACAGTTAATCAAATGATAGAGTAAGCCGTAGTTAATGTATTTGGATATATTTGCTATACATGAGGTTATGTTAGAGATTGGTAATGTTATTTGTGGCTATGATAGGAATTATACACTAGTTTTCATATTTTTTTTATCTTGATTTGTATGGGGTTTTCTTTCAAAGTGGAGATTCATGCTTTTAAAGTGGTGCTTGAGCATGAGCTAGTTGTATACATGCACACTATGTATTTGATGAAAAGATAGTAACTTAAATGGGCAATTTTTGATTTATACCAGGTGGATTATTTTTACCTTAAAGCATCTCCAATAACCTTGTCTTCTCCTCCATTTCGTCTCTTTCACCAAACCCCTCAAAACCCTCGGCCAACAGCCTCGTCTCTGACCTCGTCAATCGCGCGACTGCTACAGTACCATGCCAGCCCTGACGTGCAACTGTAGACTCGCCTTGTCTCTTTCTCTTTCTCTCTCTCTCTCTCTCTCTCTCTAGTCATGCTGTGTTTGTTGTTGAAAGCAAATCTAGATACGGGCAAAGAAGTCGAGGACGGCGACGGCGCTAGTCTAGCATTGAAAGTAATTTCTTTTGCGTTTTCTTTTTTTAGACTAGATTTTTGGTGGTTTTGATTTGTGGGTTTTGGTGGTTTGGATTGTGGGTTTTCAGAGAGAGAGAGAGAGAGAGAGAGAGAGAGAGAAGGGGTGATGGTGCTGGAGTTGATTTTCGAATGTGGGTTTTCAGAGAGTTCGATTTTGGGTTTCTTCTGGGTTTTCTTTTTGGAGAATCAATTTCTGTATGGAACCCTAATTTCTATGTAGAATCAATTTCTATAGATAATAGATACCTGTGTAAAACCCTAATTTTGATTTTGGGTTCCCAAGCAAATTGTGGATTTAAGAATGACAGAGAGAGAGGGGTGGGTATGGCTAGCTGCTAGTGGTTTCTATGGAGATGACGGTGCCCGAGAAGGAGGAATGGTGGTGGTGGTGAAAAGAACAGAAGTAGCTATTGGGAATTTGACTGGGCTATTGGGTAGTGTCACGCTCTCGATTTTTAACATAATTATAGAGGGCTTCCGTAAATAAAACCTCACAACAACACATACAATACCCAAAATAATATAGCATTCCCATTTCCATAATTGCATTTCAAAGTCCATTAGATTCCAAAATATTACATCATCGGCTCAGCGGCTCCAAATTGACATAAGTATCAAGTGTCAAGAGAGTTAACAGTTACAATAGTCCAAGTCAAAAGAATTATAATTAAAGTTACAAATACATCTTCCAAAAGAGATTTACAAAGATGGATAAGTAACTCCTCCTGTTAGCTTTCAAAAGTATTTCCACATTCCAAGCACTGCATGCATGCAAGCTACTGTTTCGGGTTAGCACCTGAAAATGATGTAAGGTTTGAATTACACTAGCCCAGTAGAAAAGTCTATGCAAACCCTATATGCAAATGAGCAACACAGAAGAACAAACGATGGAAACCAAATAACAACGGAGGTAAGCACAACTATCATGATCAAAGTGTCCAACTATCACCGATCCTTCTTCCCGTCTTCCTCATAAGTCATATTCATTCAATTTGTGTCTCTACATCTCTTGTCCTTTTCGTGTCTGAGCCATAGCTCCTACCAGGTCAATTAAGGGACCTCGATTCCCTCTGCCAAGCACCCACCTTTTAGGTTAGGTCTTGAGTACTATCAATATGAGCCTTAGCTCCTCCCGGGTCTATTAAGGGACCTAGATACCTCCTGCCAAGCACCCACCTGTCGATGGGCCCTAAGTGTTCGTGCGTCATTCATATGCTTAAGTGTATCGTCGTATTTCAACATGTAATGACTTACATTTCTCACTTCATAACTCAATGTGCTCATTCAAATCCACCAGATATCATTCCAAGTATGAAACAAGTAATATTCTCCAAACACTTGAAAGAGTGCATAAATAAACTGTAGACACCCCAATTTGGCCTAACGATTATTTCAAGTTCCACCTTGGAGAACATCCCAATGACGAATGGATACAGTGATTGCTGATTAACTTCTCGTAAACCCGTAGACTTTTGGTGAGTACTTTTAGCCACTTAGAGGACCCAATTTAGAGTCAAATAATCTTTCAGACAAAAATACAGTATCCTAGGGAAATACATCTTTTGGCCACAAGATCTGTCTCACGGCCTCAACATCATTCGTTCACTCGTGAAATATGTTGCTTGAAAATTTCCCTGAGAGATTGATTCCTCAGTAACCAGATCCATTCTTCGGCCACCATATCTTTTCCTCGGCCACCAGATCAATCCTTCGGCTGTCAGATCGTCCTTTTTCCAGATTTTGGAATATTCTGTCAATCGTTTGATCCATGCTCAAAACCCTAGCAGCCTTTTTCCAACGCGTTCAGGCTATGAAGTAGATTTTGTCTAGAGATCTTATTCACCCTATATTCCTTATTGATTCATGCCATTTGATTGGGCGGAATGAGTCATCCATTGCCTATATAAAGGGCTCTTAGGGTTCCAAAATTAATAAGATCCATCACCCTCTCTAGCCACGAAACTCTGCACACATACTCTCTCATACCCTCTCTACAAAAGCTCTAACCTTCCAAAGGTAGCCGCAATCCAATGATTAAATCCCAAAGTACAACCCTAACCCTAGGATTTTTGAGAAGCAAATCAAGTCAATCCCCTCTAATCAGAATAAATCAAGCAACTGAGGGATCAAGGTGGTGAGGCCTAGGGGCCTTTGGTTTGGTTTATTTACAGTTTTTACATATTAATTGTAGCACTTTGATTTTTTGTTAATCTTTTAGTCTGGTGTGAGGAAGAACATCGGTTGGGTCTTCAATTCTTCGGCCGGTACATCAATCAAGAAGGATTCCTCGGCCGTGACATCCAGTCACCGACAGAGGGATCCATTCTCTAGGACAGCTTGTTTTCTGTTTTAGTGCATGCTTTCATTACTGTTCTGGCTCACCTTATCAACTGTTAAAGGCTAAATATATAGATTATATTTAGAATTAAATAAAACAAGTACTAATCATATGTTGAAGAATTATGGGTCAGTTTCACGATTGGGTGAAGAGGGGTGTCTAACACCTTCCCCTTATCATACTCTTGGCTCCCATACCTGGAATCTCTATCTGTTTTTTCTAGTTCTTATAAACTAGGTGGTGACTCTATTTTGATGATAATTGTTATCGTGTGGCGATGTTCCTAACAATGGGAATATCCACGATCTTAGTTTATGAAGTGGAAAGCAAACAAACAAACGATGATCAATCTGTATGGCAATGCCCCACATGGGTGGTGTCTACAGTTTTTGGCGACTCTGTTGGGGACTTGAGAGCCATAACCAGAAATTTAAACATAAGATTAACACTTGCTTTATTTAATTCTTGTATCATATGCATCGAACGGGCAACCACATTGAGTTCACCTAATATCCCGGCATGACACGGGCTATGTTAAAGGTTCTAGCAAACTCCATAGTCATTTATACGTAGTGGTATATCAAAAAGGGAACCATCCGATCGTCGCCTATCATGGGCTGGCGAAAAGGACTGGTGCCCTTTGACAACAGAGTACCCTTGAGACCACCCAAACCATACATGCGATTAAAAGAGCCTTGAACTTTTCAAAATAAGACAAGAACCTGCAGGCTAGGAACCTACTTGCATTTGTTTGTAAAAGTTCTTCCTTACACCCGTTGTACATATGTATGTTGTAAAGTTCTCTTTTGCAGTTTAAACCTTAAGGACTTTTAAAACCAAGAAGAAAGGGGTAAGCTAAATCAATCTAACTAAAGGAAAAATTTTCTAGTAAAAAAGGCTGCATCACTATTCATGTTCGATTTGCACTTTCAAATTGTCACCAAGCTGTATGGCCCGTTCCATCCTGCTGCCAAGATTCTTGACCCTTTTAGGTACATCACTCCGGTGGATCAACCAAAGCCTACGGTAATTATCTCTGTGGATATAACTACATCATGTTCACAAGAACAATCGCCGATGAAGAGGTAGAGGACATAATTGAAGAAGAAGGGCTTCGCAGGGTCCCAATCTACTTCTATGACCCCTATGCACCTACTGACGACTACTGGCCAATAGACGAGGTTGACAACCTCAAAGTTGAAGAAACAAAAGAAGAAGAGTCTGTTGACAATGATCCACTAGACGAAATATCGCTAAACCTACTCTTTGATGAATGGGTTACCAACAATGAAATAAGGGTGATCCACTCCATCACGAATAGGTTTGGCAACTGGTGGGGATTTGTTAGCACATGAAGAGTCGACAACAGCGATGAATCAGAGATTGAAGCTCAACTAGAAGAAATGACGGTGGTAGTAGACCAAATGGCCCTCCAAGACTTGCTGGGTGACAACAATGAAAGTGCGAATCAAGATGACAGTGAAGTGCTGATGGTCAACCTTTATGAGGAAAAAGACTACTCTAAGCTAATTATGAATGCTGCAAAAGGGGCTTACCCAAATTGGACCATGGAACACACTCTAAAATACAAAATAAAAAACGCTGACTCCGATCTTAGTTCCGATTCTGATTCCGACTCCGAGTCAACCCAGTCGAGTCTATGTTTTCATCTTTTCAAACAACTGAGTCTAGTGAGGAAAGCCAGGTCAAAGTGCCAAGGCATAACATTTATTTTAAATTTGACTCTGAAATGTCCTTTGACAATTTTAGCAATGAGAATGAAGATTTAGAGTATTTCGCTTTGCCTATGATTAACTGTGTGGATTCTGACAATCCAATTTTTGAGGAAGAAATTCCAAAGGAAATCCTAGAATTCATCGAGAGAGAAGAAGAGAGGCAATCCGAACCTTTTTCTGAGAAAATATTCACAGCAAACATAGGCTCTAAAAACGAGCCCAAACGGGTTAAAATTGGTGCAACGCTATCTACTCAAGAATGTGAAAAACTAATCCTTTTGTCATAAAAATACAAAGATGTTTTTGCCTGGTCTTCGAGGACATGCTCGGAATAGACCCCGAAATTGTTCAGCATAAAATTTCCCTCCATCCTGATGCAAAACCAGTTAACAAAAGCTAAGATGTATGCGCCCTGATTGGGTCTTAAGATAAAAGAAGAAGTCACTAAACAAATCAACGCCTGTTTTCTCATAGTCACCGAATACCCACAGTGCGTAGCCAACATCGTTTCAACACCAAAGAAAACTAGGGGAATCAGGGTCTGTGTAGATTTTCGAGATCTCAACAAGGCTAGTCCGAAGGATGACTTTCCATTACCACATGTAGACGAACTAGTGGACAAAACTGCAGGACATGCATTGCTATCTTTCATGGATAGGTTTTCTGCGTACAATCAGATTCTGATGTTTCCTGAAGATAGAGAAAAGACCACCTTCACCACGCCATGGGGAACCTACTGCTACCGACTGATGCCATTCGGGTTGAAGAACGCTAGAGCCACTTACCAAAGGATGGAGACAACACTGCTGCATGACATCATGCACAAAGAAGTGGAGGTATATGTTGACGATATGATAGTTAAATCAAAGGAAAGGACACTATGAAGCACTCCAAAAGTTCTTTGAGAGGATAAGGCAATACAAGCTATGTCTCAATCCTCAAAAATGCACTTTTAGGTGAGCTGGAAAGGTGCTAGGATTTCTTATCACTCAAAGAGGAATCGAATTGGAGCCTTCCAAGATACAGGCTATCATGGAGATATCACCATCAAAGACAGAGAAGGAAGTAAGGAGCTTTCTGATAAAAGTGCAATTCATCAGTGGGTTCATTTCCAAACTCACAACTACCTGCGAACCTCTCTTCAAGCTTTTGAAGAAGGATACAGATTTTGAGTGGAGCTAAGACTGCCAACAAGCATTTGAAGCAATCAAAGAGTACCTTCAGAATCCACCTGTGTTATCACAACCCATCCCTAGAAAACCATTGATTATGTATCTCTCAGTAACGGACACATCCATGGGATGTATGCTAGCGCAAGAAAACAATGCCAAAGTGGAGTGCGCCATATGCTATCTTAGCAAAAATATGATGGACTATGAAACAAGGTACACTCCCTTGGAGAAAACTTGCTGGGAGCTAGTATGGGCCACAAAGAAACTAAGGCTACCTGTTAGCACATCCAGTAGTCCTGGTTTCTCGTTTAGACTCAATCAAATATCTTTTCGAGAAGCCAACACTTATTGGAAAGCTGGCTAGATGATTATTGCTGCTAGCAGAGTTTGGCCTCAAGTACATGACAAGGAAATCAGTGAAAAGAAGAGTTATGGCAGAATTCTTAGCAGATCATCCTGTAAGAGAGGCCAAGGCAGAAGACTTCATGTTCCCAGACGAAGACATCTTATTTCTCCTAGATGACACCTACTAGCTTTACTTCGATGGAGCATTGAACCAATGTGAATATGGCATAGGGGTATTGCTAGTTTCCCCAAGTAACTATCATATTCCTCTGTCATATAAACTGAGGTTTGAAGTCACCAACAACCAAGCTGAGTATGAAGCCTGCATAGCTAGAATGGAGGCAGCCCTGGAACTAAGGGCAAAAAGGGTAGAAGTCATTGGAGATTCAAACCTAATAGTGTCCCAAGCGAGAGGAGAATGGAAGGTTAAAGAAGACACGCTGAAACTATACCACTTTGTGCTGGAAGCTCTAATTCCACAATTCGACTATGTTATATTCACACACACTCCATGAGTGAGTAATAGGTTTGTAGATGCACTGGCAACATTGGCCTCTATGGTCGAGATACCCATGGGATTCACAATGTAGCCTCTCATAATCGAGTAGAAGGTTAAACCAGCATGCGAATGCACCTTCACTAAAGAAGGTGAGGACATTGGAAAATCAGGGTAGGAAGACGTGAGGAAATTTCTGGAAAAGGGAGAATATCCCTCCGAAGCCACCTCGAAGGACAAGATGGCCCTACGGAAATTTTGTCGTCCAATTTGTAGTTTGTGGTGGAGCATTTTATCAAAGAGCTCATTTGGCCCCAATCAACTTTGTGTTACAACAGAAGAAAGTCACAAGATAATGGAAGAAATACACGAAGGAATCTGTAGGCCGCACGTGAGTGGGGCAACAATGGCGAAGAAGATCTTACATCAGGGATACTACTGGACTACAATGGAGGCCGATTGTGTTGATTATGTCCGCCGGTGTTACAAATGCCAAACTCACGTTGATCGCATGCGCATTCTCCGTACAGCATTATATAGCATGACATCCCCTTGGCCATTCTCCACCTAGGGTATACATGTCATTGGGAGTATAAATCCAAAGGGAAAGTACAAGCATCAGTTTATCCTCGTGGCCATCGACTACTTCACCAAATGAGTGGAAGCAACTTCTTATGCTACCCTTAAAGCCACTCATGTGGCCAAGTTTATCCGCACCAATATCATCTATTGGTATGGTGTACCTCACAAGTTCATCTGTAATAATAGATCACACTTTAAGGGGGCGACGAAGAAGCTTTTTGCTGAGTTTGGGATACAGAATAATCGGTCATCTACTTATCGACCTCAAACCAATGGAGCAGTTGAGGCTGCAAACAAAAACATCAAAAGCATTCTACGGAAGACTACTGACATCTACACGGACTGGCTAAAAATGCTACCTCTAGCACTATGGGGTTATCAAACAACTGAAAGGGATTTAACTGGGGCTGCTCCCTATTCCCTGGTCTATGGGATGGAAACTGTCTTGCCAATCGAACTAGAACTACCTTCACTAAGGGTTCTGGCTGAGATTGGACTGATCGAAGAGGACTGGGTTCAAAACCTTTACGATGAGTTGGCATTGCTAGATGAAAGAAGGCTAAGAGCGTTATACCATGTGGAAGGGTATAACATCGCATCGCACGAGCATTCAACAAAAAGGTAAAGCCAAAAGACATCAAAGTAAGAAGACATGGTGCTCAAAGTAATCCGTCGCTACGTTTCGGACCCAAGAGGCAAGTTTAGACCAAACTGGGGAGGATCCTACTTTATCAAGGGCATACTGTCTGGAGGAGCAACCTACATTGCAGACTTAGATCGGATGGAATTCGCAACATTGGTCAACATCGACAAGCTGAGGATGTATTACCCCTGAGAGACACTCGTTGAGCCGAAAACCACAAGGGTGGGCGAACCCAAGCAAAAATTAGAGCAAAGCTACTAGGTCGAAAACCCGCAAGGGCAAAAACTAAGGCATAAATTAAGAGCTCGCTAGACTGAAAACCCGCAAGGGCAATTTAGGCAAAATCAAGAGCACAAAGGAGAGGAACATACCCGAGTGAACCCTAGCTAAAAAAAAACAAAAACAAAACTAATCTTTTTGGAACGACGTTTATGGCCTGATTCCCTCCATGGGATACGTAGGCAGTCTCCAGATTAAAATTTGGCCACTGCTATCACTATCACTTTCGAATTTCTAGGTCTATCCTAATGCATACTCACTATCAAACTATGGCAAAGACGTTTTACTAAAGCAACCAATGTTTTATTATTTTCTAAGGAAAAAGGAAGAACAAGCTTTAACAATTCATGATCTAATGAAAGCTAGAATCAAACAAAGAACATCTTTTAAAAGCATAAGCAATATGTCAATCTCTAGGTCTTCCTTCTCTTTGCACTCTTGTCTTCCAAAAGGTTTTTCTCCAACCAGTACTTGTACGAACCTAATGGCCTGTCAGCAAAGTTCTCAACAGCATCTTGCATTACTCGATTCGGCCATAAACGAAGCACATTGAGACAAAAGTTGGTATCATGGGCCTTGGAAATAGCATACTCAGGATTGCCTAGCACCTTACCTTTCAGCCCCGAACTGTCTTTGAAAATGAGTAGGAAAGTAGAAGGTGACTTGAGTGATACCAATTACCGCAACACCGAAAGGGCTCATGGTACTTACAGTCATGCTCTTAATGCTATACCAGGGACATACCCATTGAATCAAATCACCCTTGCGAGTCTCCATCCATGTCTTCCAAGCAATCTCAGTTGGAAACTGTTTAGTCACATGGCGCTCCATGCAGTGATCTGAACTATAGGGAAGCTGTTCTGGCGCATCCCATGCCCTTAGTTTCTCAAAAAGCCATACCTATAGAAAATAAGGGAAAATTGCAAGTTGAGAGAACACGTGAGTCAAAACAAAAGAGCGATAAGTGAAAAGATGATTTTGCAATAAACAAATAAAGAGCGAACCTGTAGTAACAAAGGACTGCCTAAGAACTGGGCTGTTGGATTGCCCTTCACTGCATCAAGACCCATCAAAGTCTCTGCTAACATTAAACCAGCAAAGCCCACATGTTTACCAATCTGTTAGGCAAAATCAACCAACATAGAATCAGCATGGCCAGAGGAGGGGCCTAGCAAGTAGTAGTGGGGCCTAGCAAGTAGTAAGGGAGAAGACAGACGCATAGCGTATGAAAACACGATTTCTGTCGAGAAACTTGACGATGAGCTTCGGCTGTATCAAAACGCTGAACAAGCTGTAAGGTTTCCAACCTTCCATCTACCATGAAAAATCTGACTTCGTGTTTCAGAACTTGGAGCAGAGCCTTCAGAAGGTCGTCGTGATTAAACAAAGGGTAGGGGCAATGAGACTTTCTCTATCCGAATGCCCCATAATAGTTGCAAACTCCTCAATGGTCGAGCACAATTCTTCTCTTCTGAATCAAAAGACATGAAGAATAGGATCCCATAAGCTAGTGGCTGCACGAAGGAAAACAAAATTCACATGAATTTGGCGAAGAGAAAAGAGGAAGTCCATACTAAAGGACTTAAAGTGTAGACAGTCGAGGCCATTGAAGGAGTTCAACCATTGATCAAGACCTAGTTGCGCCATGTGCTAAACACTGTTGCTGACGAACTATCAAAATTTGTAGAACGTGTACTTATAGGCTAGGTCAAGTCCCAGTTTGAATCGGAATCGAATTCAAAATCCACGTCAGTTAGGTTGTTCTACCGGCCGGCACTTCGAAATGGTGGCCACAGGATCTATTCCTTGGCCCATAAAAAATCAAGAGTCAGCCCTAGGAAGATGAATCGATCCCTCGGCCGCCTAATCGATGGCTCGGCCGCTAGAATGGCTATTTTACGGAGGAGTTGCATGGTTTTGCCCAATTCACCAAATTTTCACTGATTTACCAATTTTATTACACATGCGGTGCAAACAGCAGCATACACAATCACATATTAGAACAAAAGATTTTGTTTCATATAATCAAAAGCTTTTTACATCACAAGGTGAATCATCCCACATTTTCTAAACCAACTATACATCAGTTTCCTGTCGGACTAACCCATGCAGGAAGAAAAACGGAAAAACAGGAGAGGAGAAGAAGAGGATGCTGAATCCTTTGGTGGTCCGAGTACCAGAGACCAGCTGCAAAAAAGGAGAAGACATCCCTGGGGTGGCATATACCCGAGGAGTACTACGGCGTAAAAGAGTCATCACATAGCTCAAAAGAATCACCACATGGCGTAGAAAAATCACCATACCATGTACAAGCACCACCCTCATGAGCTCTAGGTCACAGAAACAAGCCCCCCATGGGGAAGTCTCTAATCAAACTTCAAGATAGGACCAAATGCATCGCGATTTCCCTCTACAATCACCAGCCATACCCATGCATCGCCCATTGATCGGGCCCAACGAAGAAGGAGAAGGCAGAGAAGACAAGGAGAGTCCTTGGTGACAGGAGAAAATGGAGGAAAAGAAATGGAGCTGTGAAAATGAAACGCTGATCTTGCCTTTCAATAGTCCTCGGGAATTAAGACATCTCATGGTCGGTTCATCAAATGTTTTGGCTGGCACATCCATTTCTCGGCCCCTTAATAGATCTGCTGGCCCCCTAATCTATTTTCTACAACCACATCAGATTTTGCTCAGTGCACCGACTCAAGTTTTGGGTCCGCAACCAACAAAATCAACAGCAAAGGATGGTCAAAGCAAGCCTTGGGGGCATCCCCGAACCCGAAGAATACAAATACTGGTGCTGGACCCACTTTGGGTTCCCTTTTGATCCTCCAAAACTAAAAAGTTTACAACGGTCCTATGCCATATTTTTAAGAAATATCAACTCCAAACTCTTGCTCATAGGGCTCAAAAAATCCTCGACACCCCATACTCCGACCCCATGCCCCAAATTGCTACACTCCAAAACTCAATAGCTCTGTATTCACTCCTCCAATAGCCCTGTGCTCGGCAAGCTTAGCAACACCATGCGAACCCACTATTTCAAGCTCCCCTGCTCACTACCCCCATAGCTCTATGCTCGCTTAAATGGCTCTATGCCCTTAACCATTTAGCAATTTTGTCTCAGCAGCCCTGCAGCTCCATGCTCACTATCTCACCATCTCAGCAAGTCTACGCTCGCTATCTCAGTAGCTCCATGCCCACCACCATTAAGCAGCTTAATGACTTCGTGCTCACTATCTCAGTAGCCCTGTGCTTAAGTCACTCAAGCAGACCTGCACATACTTACCACTCCATCTTCACAACTCCTTGCCACCTGGCAGTTCAATACTCACTACTAAGCTATTCAGTGGCCTTGTGCTCTCATCTAGCAACACTCATCAGACTATTTAGCGGCTCTATGCCCACAAGCTCAATACTTCAGCAGCTCCATTGCCTCAACAGCTCCGTATTCACTCCTCCGGCAGCCCTGAGCTCAAGTCACTATCAGCAGCTTTAAACTCACCCAACAGCTTATTATCTCAGCATCCCTACGTTCCACCATCAGCAGCTCTATGCTCATATACAGCAGCAGCTTTACACCTTTAAGCTCACCACCGTCAAGCTACTCAACCATCTCAGTCACTCAACGGCTCTACGCTTGTAACCATCTCAATAGCTAAATGCCCCGTGCTCGCTATCATAACAACCCATACTTTAGCTCACTCAACAGCTCTAAGCTCACTCAACAGCTCTATGCCGGTACTCAATATTGCTCAGTAGTTCTAAGCTCACCATCACTCAACAGCAGCTCTACGCCCATTGTTCAACGACTCTTCGCCCACTATCTCAACACGCCCACTACTCAGCGGCTCCAAGGCCATTATTCAATGGCTTTACGCCCACTACTCAACGGCTCTACGCCCACTATCTCAGCGGCTCTATCCCCACTATCTCAACTGGCTCTACGCTGCAATATCAACAAGATATCATTTGTTCTCAAACTCTACGTATGAATGCTCAAAGTCCAACACTTTGAATGCTCGAACCTCTTCGAATGCCTAACCACTACGTACTGGATGCTCAAAGCCAGCACTTTGAATGCTCGAACTCTACCCTCCAAATGCTCGAGCTCTATGCTCTTAATGCTCAAGTCCAGAACTTGAAAGAAGCTCGACGCTTAAAACAAACACACAACCCCATGCACAAAAGCATCAATTACATCACCTGTAACGACCCTAATTTTTGGTAAATAAAAATTTCGTCAAATATTTAAAATTTTCTTTTAATTACTTAGATTGCTTTTAATAATTCTTTTTAATTCCTATAGTTCGTCATAATTAGATTTTAGCCCCTTAAAATTCATTTCTTGATTGAAGACCCTACTTGGCAAGCCTAGTTTGCTTCTAACCGATTAATTGAGTAACCTAATTCATCTAGTTACTTTCTTCTAACCCTAGATGAGCCTTTCGAACCTCCTTGAACCTTTTGAACCATTCGAACCCTAATGAAACCTTTTGGACCTAGGTTATTATTATATACATATATATATATATATATATATAGTCAATCAAGTCATACTTGTCATCTTGGATCTTTACCCATTGGACGATAAAAGTTAGGGAAACTTTTATCCATTGGACAATAGACTTTCCATTAAAAGATATCTATGCTATATTGTTAAGTACAAATATATAGTTATATATAGGTATATATACACATGCCTAAAAGGTCATATAAGTATTATTTAAGTAGATATTACTTCACCCCATTAACCATTGGTCAATAACTACTAGGGTAAATATTATCCATTGGATAATAAGTTAGTCTTACTAGCTAGTACTAGGATTTATTAAATAATCATTTCCTAGATTTTTCCCATGTGTTTATATGCATTAAAAATATGAGTATATCTAATTTCCTAGATTTTAAGTACACTAATAAATCTATATGTACTAGTACGTCTTGAATTGTCCTAATAAGAAAATCTTGGCCATATATTTTAATTGATACTTGGAAATCTTGATAGATTATATGGTAGCAATATTATAATAAAAACATGTGTCAATTTGGACTATTTTAATAAGAAATTTGACCTTTTAATTTTTTTATTGAATACTTGAAAATCTTAAAAGATTATATAGTACCTTGTAAAGTATTTTACTAGATTTTCTAAGTACACAAATATATTTATATATGGATACATGTACCTTTCGGCCTATTATTTTTCTAGGAAAATCTTTACCCATTGGATAATAATTGCTAGGAAAAATTTTATTCATTGGGTAATAACCAAGACTTTTGCTGAAAATAGCACCTCATTCTTGCCATTTAACTCACACCTTCCAATCTTTCAACTTCTCTCTAGAAGGACTTGTGTTTTGTTCTTGTTCTTAGTGTTCTTGAGTTCTCCTTGTGTTCTTCAATAAACTCATCCAAGACCACCACTAAACCACCACTAGACCACCCTATTGATCCAAAAAATTTAAGTAGTTTAGTCAAGATCTAGTTTTGACAGAAACCTTTCTCTTTCGAAGCTACCAGAAGCCTACCGTAGGCAGTCACTCCGTCCGATTGTCAACTTACATTTCGTAGTCGTCACTACGGCCAAGAAGAATGGTAGATTCTCCCTATCTACTACTCCTAAGTATATGTAGAATATCTCTACTTACCTTCTCTGAGTGTACGTACAGTTTTCTTTATCCGTTAAACTCTAAATATAAAAGTATGATGTTTGTATGTTAAAAATGCATGTGAACCTGAAAGGTATTTCCCTAAAATTTGAAAACGATGGGGAGTATGTTAAACATATGTTCTTTTGAACTTTCCAAAAAGAAAGAAAAACAGTGTTTTGAACGATAATAAATTAAACGCTTGATTATAGGTATTCGTATTTTGATCTTTAGAATGGTTATGAGAATGAATACATGTTATTGCGATTACTTGCATTACTTGTGGTTGAGTGATAAACCATAAGTGGCGTTATGCTTTGAAGTTGAGATTGAGCTTGATAAAATAATATAGAGTTAGATGATCTTGCTAGTTTAGTTTCAAGATTTCAATGAATGACTTATGATTACATATGTGAAAAGTCCTGCCACGGAGTCGTTGCATGAAAACGAGACACGAAAATCAAGAATGTAGAAATGTGACACCTAGGGTGTGGTTAATGACAAGACATGTTTTGAAACCGCAATGTGGCCGGACTTGGTAGCCCATTGTGTGTATGGAAAACCGCGATGTGGCCGGACTTGGTAGCCCATCGGGTGGATTGCAAAAATCGCAACGTGGCCGGACTTGGTAGCCCATTATGAAGATTACCAACGGTGCCAGACTTGGTAGCCTCATTGGTAATATGGCTCGCTTATCCGCGGAGAGGAGCCAATGCAAATTTTGTGTGCCAATGGGAACCCGGCGCGGCGGAACCATTGTGAGGATACTCGGGAACTCGGCACGGCAGAACCGAGGTTGGGTGTGTTAAAATGCTTTTGGAAATGTTGATTGGTAAATGAAAACGAGACACGGTCTACGATAAATCGCGTAGGAGAAACACAGAAAATCATTGACACAAACGTTAGTTTGGAGAGTGAAATTGGATGTGTCATTGTTAACTGCTTTGCTATATATGCATGTACTATGTGGAAATCGTTAGCCTTATTGTCTATTGCTTGTAAGTTATGGGTTAGTGGGTTTGGATTGTTCTATTGAGCTCCTGTAGCTCATGGTGTTACCTTTGGTGACCCTGACATATTATATTGGTGGCGACGCCGGTATAATGTGTCAGACCTTGTAGATGAACAGGGTGAGCTGTACACCTTGGAGGCTTTTGGAGCCGAAGAGCTGGCTAGGATGGAAGAGCAAACGGAGCTGTAGTTAGGAACCTTAGTTCCCCTCCCTTGTGTAATTATGGAATTATGATGTAATAATGAGCCAGACTCTATTTAGTTTTTCAATAAAATTGCCAAATTAACGTACCCAAAATTAGGGGCGTTAGAACTTGGTATTAGAGCTTTAGGTTCAAAACCTCGGCCTTGGGTAGAATTGGTAAACCATAAGATAGTTTGACCGTTGCACAAACGTGAATTGAGTTTATGTTTACCGTCCCAAATTGGGTGGAATTCTATCAAAACAATCTTCGGATTGAAGCAAGGCGCGGAATTGGCAGTACAGCCGAGCTGGGAATTCCCGAACAATTGGATGATGACTTAAATCAAGGATCGAATGTGGAACTTAGAAACTCAAAAACATTTTTGGTGTTAGTAAACCTATGCCTAAAAACGTTACTAACTGAGCAAATTTTATTTACTAGTTCGTTGAAGAGCCATTCTTGGATAAATATCGTTAGGGACGAGAGCAGGAACCTAGCACCAAGTGCCGAGCATTAGGCGCGGCAAACCGCCCCTTCTAAACCTCAAATTTCAAATTTTCTAACTCCAAAATTCAAATTTCAAATACCAAATTTCAAAAATTTAAATTTTAACCCATTTCCCTCCTCAACACACCTTTTCCGTCCATATATATATTCCACACCACTTCCAACTCTTCACCTCTCTCACCATCTTAAACCCCTCCAAATCGCTATTCTATCATACCAAACCATGGCAAACCGACGACGAGGATTTCCGAAAGACACCATGTTCTGAGAAATCGAGCGAGTCAAACTAGCCATAACAATCCAAACCCTATGGATGCAACTCTTCGCCCTCATTCTGCTTTGTGCGGTACTCACAATAGGCATGCCACGGTGGTTTGCCGAGAATAACCATCTCAACACCTTCTGGTACTGGGCTCTCGCCGTGGTCGTCGCACTCGTAGCGGTCATAAAAGAATACCAACGTCTATTGCGCCAAGCTTTCAATGAGAGATGGTAGGGAACCTCGAGGAGGGCAAGTTACCGAGGAGGCCAACTAGGCATATCTTAGGCCGACCTAGGAACAATTGTAATCCTTCGGGATGTAGGATGTCAGAAACTAGGATCACATCTGTCTGTTTAAGAGTCTCCTAAGCTGTACTCTCCCTATGTTATTAAGGGCTTATTTTAGCTACTATTCATCCTCGTGCTTGCCAACTTGACATTATAGTAGGACTCTATACTTTTGATTGTAATTCTCTGCTTATTTATGAAAAGATTGCCTTTATTAAAAGAATACTGTTGCATACTACCCGATAAACTACTTCCAATTTTGAAAGAAACACCATTTGCAAAAAGAAATTTTGTTTTAGTAGACTAAAACCTTCCCCCTTTCAATTTCTACTTGTAGATGGCGAACCGACGCAATGGACTAGGGCATGATAATGGAGGACCCTCTAACGCGAACCCTGACCTAACCCAAATCATGCAAGCCTTCGTCGCTGCCCTGAACGCTAACCACCAAAACCAGAACCATAACGATGAACCTATGACTCGAATCGGAGCGATGAACAAGTTCTGCAAACGCCAACCCCCAACCTTCCACGGAGATACCAACCCCATCGCAGCCGAGACGTGGCTAAACGAAGTCAAAATGATCCTCAGAACCTTAGGGATCACTCAGGATGGAGATCGTGTGGCCATAGCCACTTACCAGCTGAAAGGACAAGCCCGCTACTAGTGGGACCTGATGGAGGCAACGCATGCCGTAGCCACTATGACCATCGCCGAATTCGAAATCCTATTTTTTGATAAGTACTTTTCTACACCCCTCTGCATAGCCAAGGAACAAGAGTTCCTGAACCTGAAACAAGGAACGATGACCGTCACCCAGTACGCGGCCAAGTTCGAGGAACTGTCACGTTACGCCCTAGACTCCATCCCGAACGAGGACAAGAAGGCTAGGAGATTTGGGTGGGGACTAACGACTGCTCGAAAGGCTGTGGTGGCGCAAGGTTTTACCACCTATGCAGAAATGGTGAAGTGTGCTCTTCGGCTAGAGAGTGAGAATACTGACTTCAAAACCCAGTGGAGGAAGGCGAATAATAGCACCGGTGGACCAATCCAAACCCAGACACTCAGCAACAACCATAGACCCTACCCCACCAAACCCTCTAACCCGCCTCAAGGCAACCAGCCTTGGAGGACTGCTACACCCAGACATGGTGAAACGCAGAGGGGTAATCGGGACCTGGCGACAATTAGATGTTACAACTGTCAGGCTATGGGCCATTACAGCTGCCAATGCCCTCAACCTCAGAAGGAGGGGAATGAGAGCTTTGGAAATCAGAAAGTTCAACAACCTGGACAGGCTGGCTTTATGAAGCAAAACCCTGGAAGCCCAATGCAGCAGCAAAATGGGCCGAGCAAGGGATAGTAGCCCATGGGATTCCAGCAAAGCTCTAGAGGGCGTATCTTTGCGCTGCAGACCGAGGAACAAGAGCAGGATCCCTCTGTGATCCAAGGTACGCTACTATTGTAAAGTACCCGCGTACAAGCCTTGTTTGACTTTGGAACACCGCATTCCTTTGTATCTCTTGCCTACGTAACTACACTAGCACTAGAAATAGAACCCCTAAGTACGAGTATGAAAGTAACATCACCGTTTGGGGGGAGTATAGTTGTTAGTCTAGTATGTAGAGGGTGCGAACTAGGAGTAGCCAACCTACGCCTAAACTGCGATCTTAGAGTGATCGACATGGCGGATTTCGACGTGATCCTGGGGATGGACTGGCTATCAGCACATCGAGCGATCATAGACTGCCATCAGAAGATGGTGATCGCGTATACCCCTGAAGGGACTCATTTCCAATTTAAGGGGGATAGACAGACGATGAGCCCGACGACGAGAAGATCCAAGTGGCAAAATCAACTGTTTGGATGGCTAGCTAGCCTCCAGTTGGGAGAAGCCGATAGGATGGAAGTGGGATTACAACACATTGTGTGCGAGTACGCCCATGTTTTCCCTGAAGAACTTCCTGGCTTACCACCCAAAGAGAGAGAGATAGACTTCTCTATAGAACTCCAGCCAGGAAATGGCACCAATCTCTTGGACGCCGTACCGAATGGCCCCAGCTGAGCTAAAGGAGCTCAAGACCCAATTGCAGGAGCTACTGGGCAAAGGTTTCATCAGATCAAGCACGTCACCATGAGGAGCGCCGGTGTTGTTCAAAGGAACGCTTCGATTATGCAGTTAAATCAAGTCATGGTCAATAACCGATATCCATTGCCTAGGATCGATGATCTATTTGATCAATTGAGAAGCGCCACTTGCTTTTCTAAAATTGATCTTTGAACAGGCTATCATCAATTAAGGATTCGAAAGAAGGATATTGCTAAAGCAGCCTTTGTAGCAGATATGGACACTATGAGTTTGTAGTAATGCCATACGGGCTAACAAATACTCTGGCAGTATTCATGTGTCGCATGAACAAGATTTTTTTAACCCTACTCAGACGAATTTGTAGTGGTGTTCATTGATGAAATCTGGATATACTCTGCCAATAAGGAGGAGCACGAAGGACACCTTCGGATAGTACTACAAGTACTCCGAGATAGCCAACTTTATGCCAATGCAAGAATATGCGAATTTTGGCTAGAAGTGGTTAAGTTCTTGGGGTACGTGGTATCCAAGGACGGAATCGAGGTGAACGAAAGTAGAGTCAAAGCAGTACCAAATTGGAAGGAGCCGTACATTTGAAATTACCGCTAGAAGTCGATGCTGCCAAAGGGCTTATTTTCCTGTGACTGCATAGGTTCTTTCAGTGCCTTTGCTAATAATATCCGAGTTTGTAGAGTATTGTATGATTTTTCCCCCAAAATGAGGATGGAGTACATATACCTTACGATTATAGAGTCATTCTGCTTAAATGAACCCGTTGTTTCCTAGTTTTGGAAATGGGTTTAATATCGTTAGGTAGGGAGGGATCGTGTTAAGGAAACGTTTGTAGGATACAAGTCCGCATGATGATTTGGTCGAAGACGTTGGCATTTACGGTGGAAACTTCATCAAAGGTGTTCAACGAGGCAAGTTGTTCGACGGCTGAAGCAACTTCAATTCCGTCTTGTTAAGCAAGTAATGAGGCTTAATTCGATTAACAAAACATGTAGAGAATTGTGAGGGATACCTGAAAACGCTGTCGTCTTACTCTGAGATATTTCTAAAACCTACCGGAGCCTTTAGACAGTGGCTGTGTGATGCCAGAGCACTTTAGGGCATTTCAAGACCAGTATAGCGACTATGTCTAATCAGTAGTCACGCACCAATTTCGAGGACGAAATTAATTTAAAGGGGACAGATTGTAACGACCCTGATTTTTGGTAAATAAAAATTTCGTCAAATATTTGAATTTTTCTTTTAATTACTTAGATTGCTTTTAATAATTCCTTTTAATTCCTATAGTTCGTCATAATTAGATTTTAGCCCCTTAAAATTCGTTTCTTGATTAAAGACCCTACTTGGCAAGCCTAGTTTGCTTCTAACCGATTAATTGAGTAACCTAATTCATCTAGTTACTTTCTTCTAACCCTAGATGAGCCTTTCGAACCTCCTTGAACCTTTTGAACCTTTCGAACCCTAATGAAACCTTTTGGACCTAGGTTATTATTATATACATATACATACTCATATATATATATATATGACTAGTCAATCAAGTTATACTTGTCATCTTGGATCTTTACCCATTGGACGATAAAAGTTAGGGAAACTTTTATTCATTGGACAATAGAATTTCCATTAAAAGATATCTATGCTAGATTGTTAAGTACAAATATATAGTTATATATAGGTATATATACACATGCCTAAAAGGTCATATAAGCATTATTTAAGTAGATATTACTTCACACTGTAATAACTCTGAATTTCAATGAATAAAAAATTATTTTTATTATTCAAGTTATTAATTTTAAATGCTTGAATTACTTTAATTCTTTGTAATTGTCATAATTTCACTTTGACCCCTCAAGTTTCATTTCTTGCGCTTTAGTCCTACTTAGCAAGCCTAGTTAGCATTTAACCATTCGGTTAGAGTAACTAAACTAGGAAGCTATCTAGTCACCGCAAAATGACCATTTTGCCCTCATTGGAACTTTTGAACCTTTTGAACCTTAGACTTGGAATTTTAATATATTTTTTTTAATCAAATTGGTTATATTCTTTGTCCATTGGACAAAGATTGCTAGGGCAACTATTATCCATTGGATAATAGAAACCCCAATTGTTTATATTAAAAGTATACTTATTTTAAAGTACTTTTTCATTATTTTAATATTAAAAGTGTCCTAATAGCTATTATCCATTGGATAATAGAAATTAGGGGGATTTTTACCCATTGGATAATTGAGTAAGTCTTTCAAAGTACCATGGAGATTATTAATTAAACTTTTTCTTTAACCCATGTGATTAAGTTCACACTACTTTACTAGGAAAAGTACTTAGTACTAGATTCTCTTAAGTACCTTTAACCATTTTATATTAGGGTTTTGATTCTTTCTAAGGTACATAGGTACATATGTATATATTATATAAGACTAAAGTAGTGCCCTAAAAGTACCATGTGCTAATTTGTTAGTTTGAAAGAATCCTAGCCTAAAAGACTACTTTTGATACTTGGTACAAAAAGTATTACTTTTTTTTCTTGTTTTCTTTCTCTTTTTGTACCTTGGCAAGAGAATAAGAGGGAGAGAGAGAGAGACCAGCCGAGAGAGGGAGAGGAGAGAGGGGGGGCCGGATGGGAGAAGAGAGGAGGAGGGAGATTTGGTTGTACTTGACCATTGGACCTCCCATGTACTTCAAGATTCTTGGATTCTTATTCTTCCAAGCCAACTTAACTCCATTGTACTCTTTTATACACCTTTCAATGGTTTAAACCCTTAGATCTTGTACCATTCTCATCTCCACCATCCATTGGTTCCAAGATCAAATCCTTGGTACACTATAGCCATGCAAACCTAGGATTTTAGCCTTCATTTCTCCATGTGAACACATCTTTTTGTATTAAAAAATTGGGGAACGGAGGAGAGAGGGGGGGGGGGCCGGCCAAGGAGGGAGAGGGGGAGCCCTTGCCTATAAATAGAAGGCCTCACCAAGCTTTGAACTCACACCTCAAACCAAAGCTCTTCCTTCTCCCTAGAATTCTAAGCATTCTTTGTTCTAAGTTCAAGAACTTTCTTTGTTCTTGAGTGTTCTTGAGCAATACCACTAAACCACTTCCAATACCACCCTTTGATCTTAAAAAGTAGCTTAGATAAGTTAGGAAGTTGTTTCTAGGAAAAGTAGTCCAACACTTTTCCTTTCGAAACAATCCGGAGGCCGTTACTCCGCCGATTTCAAAACCGACGACCGACTTCCGTAGCCGACAACCGCCTAGAAGAACGGTAGTGAAATCTTTACTATATCGTAGTTCAAACTTATTTTCTAAAGTTGATTTAATCTCGCTACTTTTAATCTCTACTTACTTTACTTAAAGTTTAAAAAGTTACTTGATCATGAATGATGAAGATGCATGATTTACTTTTGGAATGTTTCAAGCATGCTAGTTAGTAAAAGTTGGATGATCTTGTTGTATTTATTTCAAGGCTTTAATTGAATGCATGTGTTTATGTAAAGTCTTAAACGACGGAGTCTTGCATGAGAACGAGACACAAAACCCGAGAAAAGTAGAAACATGGCACCTAGGGTGTGATTAACTAAGAGGATGCGTTCTTCCCGGTTGGAAGATATCTTAGAAACTACATAATGACTATTTCAAGGGTATTATGTAAGTTGTGTGTGTGTGTGTGCCTATGGGAACCCGGCGCGGCGGAACCATAGTGAGGATATTCGGGAAACCGGCGCGGCGGAACCGAAGTAGGGTGAGTAGCAAGGTTATCCGCGGTAGGAAGCCTATGCAAGTTTTTGTGTGCCAACGGGAACCCGGCGCGGCGGAACCGTTGTGAGGATACTCGGGAACCCGGCGCGGCGGAACCGAGGTTGGGTGAGTTAAAAAGAAGTCTTTGGAAAAGAAAGGTAGCAATGAAGGACACGGTCTACGATGTGTGCGTAGGAGGAAAAATCGAGAATCTCTGACACCGATAATGGTTATCAAACGAACATGAATAAGCTGCTATTGTCTTTTGTTTACTGCTTATGTAATGATTATGTGGAAATCGATGCTAGTAGTAGGATTTTACTATTGAGCCATCATAGCTCATGGTGTTGCCTTATGGTGACCCTGGCATATTATATGGGTGGCGACGCCAATATAATATGTCAGACCTGATAGACGAACAGGGCGATCTCTTCACCTTGGAGGCGTATGGAGCCGAAGAACTCGCTAGGTTGGAAGAGCAAGAAGAGCAGTAGAATAGGAACCCTAACTCCCTTTTTGTTATCTATTTTGTATTTCAAATGCTCTTATGAGAGCCGTGCTGTAATATTGAACAATGACTCTATTTAATTTCTGTAATAGATTAAACCCTTAACGTGCCTAAAATTAGGGGCGTTACACACACCATTAACCATTGGTCAATAACTACTAGGTAAATATTATCCATTGGATGATAAGTTAGTCTTACTAGCTGGTACTAGGATTTATTCAATAATCACTTCCTAGATTTTTCCCATGTGTTTATATGCATTAAAAATATGAGTATATCTAATTTCCTAGATTTTAAGTACACTAATAAATCTATAAGTACTAGAACTTCTTGAATTATCCTAATAAGAAAATCTTGGCCATATATTTTAATTGATACTTGGAAATCTTGATAGATTATATGGTACCAATATTATAATAAAAACATGTGCCAATTTGGACTATTTTAATAAGAAATTTGACCTTTTAATTTTTTATTCAATACTTGAAAATCTTACAAGATTATATAGTACCTTGTAAAGTATTTTACTAGATTTTCGAAGTACACAAATATATTTATATATGGATACATGTACCTTTCGGCCTATTATTTTTCTAGGAAAATCTTTACCCATTGGATAATAATTGCTAGGGAAAATTTTATTCATTGGGTAATAACCAAGACTTTTGCAATAAATAGCACCTCATTCTTGCCATTTAACTCACACCTTCTAATCTTTCAACTTCTCTCTAGAAAGACTTGTGTTTTGTTCTTGTTCTTAGTGTTCTTGAGTTCTCCTTGTATTCTTCAAGAAATTCATCCAAGACCACCACTAAGCCACCACTCGACCACCCTATCGATCCAAAAAGTTTAAGTAGTTTAGTCAAGATCTAGTTTTGAGAGAAACCTTTCTCTTTCGAAGCTACCGGAACCCTACTGTAGGAAGTCACTCCGTCCGATTGTCAACTTACATTTCGTAGTCGTCACTACCGCCAAGAAGTATGGTAGATTCTCCCTATCTACTACTCCTAAGTATATGTAGAATATCTCTACTTACCTTCTCTGAGTGTACGTACAGTTTTCTTTATCCGTTAAACTCTAAATATAAAAGTATGATGTTTGTATGTTAAAAATGCATGTGAACCTGAAAGGTATTTCCCTAAAATTTGAAAAGGATGGGGAGTATGTTAAACATATGTTCTTTTGAACTTTCCAAAAAGAAAGAAGAACGGTGTTTTGAACGATAATAAATTAAATGCTTGATTATAGGTATTCGTATTTTGATCTTTAGAATGGTTATGAGAATGAATACATGTTATCGCGATTACTTGCGTTACTTGTAGTTGTGTGATAAAGCATAAGTGGCGTTATGCTTTGAAGTTGAGATTGAGCATGATAAAGTAATATAGAGTTAGATGATCTTGCTAGTTTAGTTTCAAGATTTCAAAAAATAACTTTTGATTACATATCTGAAAAGTCCTACCACGGAGTCGTTGCATGAAAACGAGACACGAAAATCAAGAAAGTAGAAACGTGACACCTAAGGTGTGGTTAATGACAAGACATGTTTTGAAACCGCAATGTGGCCGGACCTGGTAGCCCATTGTGTGTATGGAAAACCACGATGTGGCTGGACTTGGTAGCCCATCGGGTGGATTGCAAAAATCGCAACGTGGCCGGACATGGTAGCCCATTGCGTGGATTGCGAAAACCGCAATGTGGCCGGACTTGGTAGCCCATTGTGAAGATTACCAACGGGGCCGGACTTAGTAGGCTCATTGGTAATATGGCTTGGTTATCCGCGGAGAGGAGCCAATGCAAATTTTGTGTGCCATAGGGAACCCGGCGCGGCGGAACCATTGTGAGGATACTCGGGAACCCGGCGCGGTGGAACCGAGGTTGGGTGTGTTATAATGCTTTTGGAAATGTTGATTGGTAAAAGAAAACGAGACACGGTCTACGATGAGTCGCATAGGAGAAACACAAAAAATCATTGACACAAACGTTAGTTTGGATAGTGAATGTGGATGTGTTATTTTTAACTGCTTTGTTATATATGCATGTACTATGAGGAAATCGTTAGCCTTATTGTCTATTGCTTGTAAGTTATGGGTTAATGGGTTTGGATTATTCTATTGAGCTCCTGTAGCTCATGGTGTTACCTTTGGTGACCCTGACATATTATATTGGTGGCGACGCCGGTATAATGTGTCAGACCTTGTAGATGAACAGGGTGAGCTGTACACCTTGGAGGCTTTTGGAGCCGAAGAGCTGGCTCGGTGGAAGAGCAGGCGGAGCTGTAGTTACGAACCTTAGTTTCCCTCCCTTGTGTAATTATGGGAATTATGATGTAATAATGAGCCAGACTCTATTTAGTTTTTCAATAAAAATTCCCTAATTAACGTTCCCAAAATTAAGGGCGTTACATCACCATTGTCATCATCGAGTCTGCATCATTATATTTGTTCACATCTAACCTTCATCGTCTTACACATACACATGTTTTGCATCTCTCTAACTCATGAAACAGGTCAATCCTGCATTCAACTGGTTCTACGCCTCGGTTTTATTGATCGGTCCAGTGCCTTGATCCTCTAGCTCTGCGCCAAAATTTATGATGGGAAAGCTCCGTGCACAGACCTTCAGACTGCAATCGGCTCTATGCCTCGATTCCATCACTTCAAGCTCTAAGTTCTGAATCCTTAGGCTCTCCCCTCATGACTGCAACTGGTTCCACGCCTTGGTTCTCTCATCTCAAAGCTCCACGTTCGAGTTATTGGCCTTGTGCCCCCTATCACAAAATCGGCGTCCGATCGTCTCCAGAAGATGGTTTGGATTCTACCCCATTATATCAGTTCCTTCAAGCTCATTCAAAAGGATAGCCTATTCTTTCAAGCTCCCCTCAGTCAAAGTAAGGATGATCATGAAAAGAAAACGACTCACCCGCTGTGTACTGATCTACCCAAAAATACTAAGGATATTCTCCACAAAAATTTCTCCAGCAGCCCCGCGCTCCTTCAACTACTCTCCGCCAAAACCTTGGTATAGCCCAGGTACGTTGCACTACGGCTTTTAAAGCCTGAATGTAAGTCTTCTGTCTCTAACCTTCCAAACTTTTTTCTTTTTATTGCCCTCGAACTACGATTGGTCTGAATTTCCCTCGTGGATTTTGTAGGCAGCCTCCCGGCTCGACAATACTAAAACCTTTTTTTAAAAAACCCTTGGAATAGTGGTTTGACCAACTTGAAGTTGTTTTATGGCTTTGACTCTTACTTAAACATGTCTCGCGATCTATTTAAGTTCAGTCAAAAAGGGACATTTGTAGACACCCCAATTTGGCCTGACGATTATTTCAAGTCCCACCTTGGGGACCATCCCGATAATGAATGGATACAGTGATTGCTGATTGACTTCTCATAAACCCGTGGACTTTCGGTGAGTACTGTTAGCCACTTAGAGCACCCAATTCAGAGCCAAATAACCTTTCAGACAGAAATGCAGTATCCTAGGAAAATACATCTTTTGGCCGCAAGATCTATCTCATGGCCTCAACTTCATTCTTTTACCCATGAAATATACTGTTGAAAATCTTCTTGAGAGATTGAATCCTCAGAAGCCAGATCCATTCTTCAGCCACCATATCGTTTCCTCGGCTGCCAGATCGATCCTTCGGTCGCCAGATCGTCCTTTTTCTAGATTCTGGAATGTTCTGTCACTCGTTTCATCCGTGCACTACATCAAATATGTCTTTTTGTAGCATTAATTGACAACATTCTTTTAGGAATGCTATTATAGGGACTCAATTATAGCGTTTACTTATCCGAAATGGAGGGAAGGTTCGCGCCTAAGTATAATAGCATTTCATTAAAGTGAATAATAGCGTTCCACCAAAATTCTAGAGCGCCAATCCTTAGCGCCCGAAGTCGCACGCCCCTTAATTAAAAATTTGAATTGATTTTAGGCTAGTGGCAGATCTCCCCATCGTTTCTTTCTCCCATCGTTTTCTTGCGAACTGGTTCTTGGTTTCTCGTGGTTGTGCGAACTGGTGATGGCAGCTAATAGATCGATCTTCTCGTATTCTAGGGTTTTGATTGTGAGTAGCAGGTTTGTTCCTTGTTCTCTATTTCTCTAATATCTGATGGATTAACCTTTCGGCCTTACTAATCTCCCTACTTCCATCATTCTTCTGTTTCCTCATCCGTAGTTGGAGAAGAATCAAGCCCTATTCGGACATAGTTCGGAGAGTTCTCAACTGGTTTGTTTTAATTTCCTTAATTCTTGCCCAAATAGAAGGCTAGGGTTTTAATCTTCATTTAATCGCTTATGATAATCTTGCCCAAATAGAAGGCTAGGGTTTAATCTTGCCCAAGGGGCTTGTTCGTTTTGGTATTTGGATTTTGGATTTTGAATGGAGAGAGGTAGAGAGAATAATGATTGAGAGAAAATTTATTGGGGATCGTACACAGGGAGCAACCAAAATCTCAAATACCAAAACGATATTGGGGCTTTTGTGTTGATTCACTCGAAACTATTTGCTACTCGCAATTTTGCGTCAAACTCTTCATCATATGTGTTCGATTGAGCATTTGGGTTACACATGTTTAGATTCGGTGGTGTAAGGTTATCTCATGTAGAGACCCGTAAATTTCATTCGCTTATCGTATTCTCATGTAGTAGTGCCTCCAGCTAAAGTCTCACCTGCCCAAATATGAATAATTCTACAAGGCCTAAGAAATTGAATTCCCAACTGTTATTTTAATGTCAAAATTAGGCGTCAATGCAACCGAGAATAGACACATGTTTTAGCAGTTTTGCCTCTCCTTGAATTAAATCTCCCATTTCTCGAATAAACTTAAACAAAACTAACAGACCTTGGATGGTGAGCGAAAAAGGAAAGAGAAAAAAAGAGCAATGGAAAGTAGTTGAAACTTAAAACATCCTAAGGAGAACACGAGTTTAGAAAAGATGAAAACTTATTTCAATGTCCGAAAGTGTCTAGTCTCTCTTGGCATTGCCTTAAGCAGAGTTCTTCTTGAATGTTGACAAATATATCTGTTATTACATTTCCAAGTTGAAGCCAAACCACAAAAGAGGTACAAGGAAACCACAAATTCTTAGTTGTTATGTATGTATGTGTAGCAGTTAGAGATGTAATATTACATCTATTTTTCGGAGTATACTAAAAATTGTTTGCAATAGATTAGTATCATTGACGAACTTGTTCGCAAAGTGGGATTAATGGTAGTACCATTGTATAACAAACGTAAGTTTCAATCACGATGTAAAAACCATGAGTTAGTTATGTTAATATCACAAAATCATTGAGTCGAGGTGCCTTGCTTTGCCTCAGACCGAGCTCAGGTCAAGTCTCTTAAGTTCTAGTTTCATCCAGTTTTTGAGGTTTTTTGGCCCATTGAGGGCCTGAAAAAATGACTGGAAAGAAAATATGGGCATTTAGTTTGAGATTCTGACCATCCATTTTTCTTGCACAAACGTGATTTGTTCATGTGGTAAAAATTGTGTGATCCTATGTAGCACCGACAATCCACCAGGGGTGACTTGACAGACACTTTAGGGACACTTTTCAAACACTTTTGACAGACTCTTGTGGGACACTTTTTGTTGCAAGGTATAGATAATAGATGTAATGACTTGGAAAACAGTGTATTTCAAAGGTGAAAACAAGGCTATATGGACATAATATTATTAACTTTTATCTTATTTGAATTTTTTTTATTCTTGATGTAGATGTGTCCCTAAACGTGTCATGTCCCCCATTATCTGCAAAATTTACGTGTCGGGGTGTCGTTGTTGTGTCCATGTCCGTGCTACATAGGTGTGATCAAACTGTCTTTTTGGCATGAATTATCTTTTCAATGAGTTTTGCAAAGTGAATGGACCCACAAAAATCTCAAAACTAGACATTAGCTCAGTTCATTTTCCCTCACCTCTCTCTCTCTCTCTCTCTCTCTCTCTCTCTCTCTCTCTCTCTCTCTCTCTCTTTCCGTCCTCTTTTTTTTTGAAATTCTTACGTTATTGGTAATGTGAAAATAGTCCAGGCATTTATTTGCTGGGGAGGAAAAGGTAGTCAGATCCTGCAGAACAGCGCTTGTGAATACTTACACGTACGGGAGGAAAAGCAGGGCTAGGCAAAGGTTTGGGACAAGGAACAATGCACTGTATCCTTTTCCTTTCATGGGCATTGCTTGTTTGGTACACCAGCATAACAGTTCACAAGGGCATTGCCAATGGAGGAGAGTCTTTCACTACTATAGTACTATGTTCAATGTCTTCATCGCTGGACTGTAAGTCTCTCTCTCCCCATATTCTTTTCTTACCTTCCAGGGCAGTTTGACTCTATATGAGTTTAGAAGTCAGTCCACGCAAATTGGAAGGCAGCATATGAATGAGTCTTGGGGTTTTCTTCACACCATTTGAATTTCATTGGTTCCTTGTACAAAGGCAACACTTATATGCCCTGTTAGACTCATCAGACTACTAAATATGGTGATATTTTATACCACAGTCCACACGTACTCTATACCCCATTTTTTTATTGGAGAGATAGTTGTCCATCATCATCATCTCTATAATCCCTCTGACCCATTTTTTTCCTTTCAAGTGTCGGAGATTCAGTATCACATGAGTTGTAATCCTATCTTATGATGAATCCGGCCAGTCAAATATGTCCATAAACAAGATAAATGTTCATTGGTGTTTTTCGGTTTATGGAATTGCTAGATGTATAGAACTATGCATCTGCTATAGAACTTCCACACAAATTGACAATGTAAAACAACTTTTGGATGCAACCATAAAGATCAAAAATAACTTGCGGATATGCCATTATCCATTTTGAGCAACTTGATTTTCAATTATCTTGGTGCCTTCGGATATTACCTTGGTATGGTAGAGTTGACATAGATCTGAAGCAAGTTCATTATGCTATTCCATGGCTGTGAAACCACCATTGATCAAACTGGAAAATGACTTTATAAGTAATTATGATGAATCGCTTGTTGCCTTCTAAGGTTTCTACACTGCAGTAATCCACAACTCTGGCTGTGATGCTACTCCAAAGGATGGACTTTCCACAGCATGGAGAAATTTTGTTTTAGCAACGTCCACTGTATTGGACTGATGACAGTTTTAATGGTCTTCTGGAGAAACTACGTGATATATTCCCTGCGGATATTGTGCTGCTAGACTCTGTATACATAGAAATTTTCTGAAAGCATTTCAAGTTGGTTACGAGAAAATCCGTGCTTGTGTGAAGCATTTCAGCATATGTATTGCTTCATATGTTCCCTGAGGTTAACTTGGCTGCTTATTTTTGTTGCCATATATGTTTTCAATAACAAGGTGAGCAAGAGATGAGATTTTTATATTTTCTTTCAATGGTTGCCATGTATGTTGATAAGATGAGAGAATTCAACATTCTCACCCCACAATAATATTTAGTGAATGATTCTTGAGAGAAATCAGTAAGATGCATGTCATCCACGATCTAATTACTAGATATCTCAAGGGCACACTCAAGTTTAAGGTAAAATAACATAATGCCATGGTGTTAGGCTTGGTTTATTTACCCTTTGTGTAGTTATGTTAGTAATTCCGTAGAGGAGATATGCTGCTTAGACTGTTGAAACTGAACTTGTCCATTTCTATGGATCCTTGTGTTAACAGACCCGTAGACATGTAACTCTAATGGTTTGATTTGACAACTTAACATGCATTTGGAGAAGCCTCAGAAGATATACTGAATATAAATTTTGTGATGATATATTGCCATTGATATATTGCTTTAATATATGTTTGATCTATTTTATTTTTGTCATGTCCCTGATTGTGTGGTTTGACCTCAAATTGTGTTTGAATGCTTATATTGCAGTTTCTGTGGCATCGAAGTGAATATTCTTTACCTGAAGCAGGCGATTAAGGCAAATAAAGGCTTTACCGCTTTACCCAAATTAGTCGTAGGTTATCATTGTATGTCTTGTTGAAAAAGCTAACATTGCTGTGAGATGGCTTGCACTTGAATGTTTCTTGGCAGATATTAAAATTAAAACTATGTAAAATATGATGGGTGATCTATAGACATAATAGGTATGTTATTCAACAAATCCAAACGTAAAAGAAAGATATAGCTAATAGCAGAAGCTGTTACTTTTAATGTATCTTAATCTGATACCAATGACCTTTCATTCTATCACCTATACCTCAAGCTACACTGCATATACCGGAAGTTTGTCATGGTTACTGCAGTGCTTAGTCATTCGGCTGGAATGTTAGGGTTTTGTTATCTCCGATTGGGAAGGCATCGACAGGCTTACCATTCCATGTCAATTTCTGATTTGAATGAACACCTAAATTTATGTGTACCAATGTAGTCCCCATAATTACTCCTCGTTGCTCCATTGTAGGTTTATGAGTCTAATCACAGTAACACCATAGTGGCTGGCTTGATTCGTGGCCCATGTGTAGTCCTTCCTCCAAGCAAGTTTAATGGAGAAAATGGAGGAGATCCCGCTTGGGGCTAGGGGCAAATGATGGATTACAGCCACTTTACCTGTGCAAGTATGTTTCATTGTTTCTCACATCTATTCCTTGTCTTCTATTGCTGCCTGCAAGTTGCTTCTCTATAAAAGTTGGATGGCTTCAAGAAACCTCTTGTCAATGTCATGGGTTTATTCTCGCATTGCTTTACTTTACTTTCTGCAGTGATTTTATTTACTTCAATGAGGTATCTTCAGTGCTCATAATGAAGCATCACAATTCTGAAGCTATGAATCTAGATGCCAATAATGTGACATGAACCACCTATTTTCATGATTCACTATTTTCGCTGCATAGATGACAATATTTCTTATGTTAAAGCTTCTTTTTTTCCATGCTTTCAGTCTAGTGGTGCCGTATGTCAACACGCGCACAAAACTCTATAACCCATTTAGTTAATGGGGATGATTTGTGATGCCGGTGTCATTTATCTTTTGCAGGAGCACTATGCTCATTGTCTACCACCATTGATCAATAATGTATGTGTTTGAATAGCTAAGTGGCTCGGCTGGTAGTTATATGCGTGTGGTTGAAGTTCCAGTGTTTTACATAGTTTTCTCACATGAATAGTTATGTTCCATAATCGCTCACGGATTGGTATATGTCGTTCGCCAATTGGTCATGGCATGGCTACTTCTGAGATTGTTCTTGGTTCTTGCTGACAATTATCCATCCTATTCTTCTTTTTCTAACTGCAAACATTATCTTGCTTTAAAGTTGTTTTTCTCGTTAATAATTTTTACCATATCTATTGGGTTACTTTGAATAGTTCTATATTTACAGGCATGTGTTTGCCGTTGGGAGCAAAAGGGTATAAACTCGGCAAAAAAGTAAGTTTCAAATAAAGAACATCTCCATGGGCAAAGAATTGGGGTACTTGAATGAGATGGTTGCCTGGTTTAGGATTACATTTTCTGGAAAGAGAGATTACATTAGTGTTTTTTTTTTATGAGTGCAATTAGTTTGACTCTTAAATGTAGTTTGTACTGGAAAATTATTCTTCAAGCTATTGTAATGAATCTTCGGTTGAATTATTTATCTTACATTGAAATTGTATCGCGTTTGGATGTACTTTGGTGTTGAATGGAATGTAGATTTTCCTAAGAAAATGCTAGTATATTGGCATTTGTAGTATTTAAAAAAGAAGAAGCCAAAATTGGATAAGATAACGTTCAGAAAACGCTATCGTTTACCTTTAATAGCATTCATTGCATGCTGTAAAAAGAAATAAGATAACAAGCAAAAAACGCTATCAAACGTACAAAATACAATAGCGTGTAATGTACGCTATAGAAAGTTCTTTAATAGCGCGCAATGAACACTATAGAAAGTTTTTAACAACGGGCAATGAACGCTATAAAAAGTTAAGACTTTTAATAGCATGCGCTAATAAGGCGTTCTCCAGAACGCTATCTATTACCTACTATAGCATTTTTTGCATGCTATTAAAAGCGTTTTTTGTTGTAGTGGTGCTCAAAACCCTAGCAGCCTTTTTCCGATGCGTTTAGGCTATGAAGTAGATTTTGTCTAAAGATCTTGTTCACCTTATATTCCTTATTGATTCACGCCATTTGATTGGCTGGAGTGAATCATCCATTGCCTATATAAAGGGCCCTTAGGGTTCCAAAATTAATAAGATCAATCACCCTCTCTAGCCATAAAACTCTGCACATATAGTCTCTCATACCCTCCTACAAAAGCTCTAACCTTCTGAAGGCAGCCGCAATCAGACGATCAAATCCTGAAGTACAAACCCTAACCCTAGGGTTTTCGAGAAGCAAATCAGTCAATCCCCTCTAGGGGTGATTTCGGTTCAGGGTCGGTCGGTTCGGGGTGATTTTTTGGAAGACCGAGTGGGTTCGGGGTTTTTTTTTTCGGGACTGATCCCAACCATATTTGAATTTGGTTCGGTTCTATTAGGGGTGAGGTCGGTCTAATCAGGGATTTCGTTCTACCCAAACCGAAATGGGCCTTAGTTGGGCCATTTTTAAAACCAAACAGTAGACCATGGGCCACGTTTGGGCCATTTTTTCACCCATATTTGGGCCATTTTACTTGTTTCTCACCCATATTTGGGCCATCTTCAGCCTTAACAATTTCACATATATTTGGGCCATTTTCAGCCTTGTGTCAATCACCCATATTTGGGCCATTCACCCATATTCTGAACATTCTTCCACCTGTTTCCAAATGATAAAACTCTTTCACCCATATTTTCAGCCTTAAAACTCTTTTACCTATTTTTCTTTTCAAACACTAATTAAAAAGAAAATAACATCCAAATTCCAATAGGAATGCTCAAAGAATTACAAGTACTATTACACCTGGTTTGTTTTTTTGCCAAACACCACTTCAAAAGAAAACACAACCAAGCATACAAAGAATTTCAAGTACCAACAACCAAGTACAGGTACCAACTACGTACCACCCATATATTCAGCCTTAAAACTCTTCCACCTGTTTTTTTTTCAACCACAATTTCAAAACAAAAACACTAACAACTAATAGGGAATATACAAAATCAAAGAAATTACAAGTACTAATTACCAAGTTACCAACCATACTCAATAGTAGCAAATTACAAGTACCAATTACCAAGTTACCAACCGTACTCAAAGAAATTACAAGTACCAATTACCATGTTACCAACCATACTCAATAGCAGCAAATTACCAAGTTGCCATAACAGAATATTCCAAAAAAAAAAAAACCTAATTAAGACCAGCAACGTGTGTCACCTCAATCAATAGCACAAGAAACACGTGTTGTGAACATCACTAGCAGAATATAGCACCAACAGAGTGCAGAACCATCACTAGCAAAAAACTGCATAAAAAACTGGTTCAAAATACCATCGTTCAAACTCCAAACATTACAGAAGTCAAAGACTACCAAGTTCAAATATACTATGCCAAGTTGCCAACAATCTAGCTCTCCTTTTCAACATAAAAAATAGTAAACACTAAACAGATTGTGGATTTCAGAAAATGAAAACAGTAAGAAAAATTACAGCAAACAGAAATAGATATGTGTATGTGATTAGGATTTATCTCAATCATGAAATAAACAATGGCACCATGCCACCAACTCCTTAGTCCTTATAAGTTGATTCCAAGACAACTAAAAACAAAGAAAAACAAACAAATAAGACATTCAACATAAAAGATATTTAGGAACCATAACATAAACAAATCAAGCACTAAAAAGAGTAGTACCTGAATCTAATTCCTCCAACTCATCAAGTTGTTCTTTTATATTGATTTTTGTTGGTTTCCTTATCCATTGTTGTGTGCAAATAAGAGCCTCCATGGTCTTCAGAGATAGAGAACTTCGATAGGGTTCAATCACACGTCCACTTGTGCTAAAAGCAGATTCGGAGGCGACCATGGACACGGGGATAGCTTGCACATCTCGTGCCATTAGAGAGACAATTAGATACTTAGAAGAGTTTAACTTCCACCAACATAATACATCAAATTTGTCACTATCATCCTCAATTGCTTCTGCAAGATACTTCTCCAATTCCGATTTGTTTGCCATGTTGGTTTCCTTTTGCATGTGCATCTTAAATTGAACTTCAAAGATTTATGATTACCAAAGTCCATTTCAACTCCATCTAAATCTACTTCCGATGATCCCCCAACCTCTTGGCTACACACATTCACGCTTGCATTATTCTTCACATACCATCCAAATAAACGGGTAATGTCATGTGTTATCTTATCCATCAACTTACCAACCATCGTCTTATCATAGCCCAAAGTATTTCGAAAGCAATATTCAAAGAACCCAATTTTAGATTGAGGGTCAAGAACAACGGCAAACATCAACATTTAATTAATCTTATCAAAATCTCCCCAATACTTGTCAAACTTCTCCTGCATACCAAGTGCCAAATCATGCAAATCACTATCATCGGTTCCACACAACTTCACAATATCTTGGTGAATCAACACCATTTCATCAAAAAAAAAAAAAACATTGCAAGTGACATACAAAGAACCCAAAAATTTCAAAGTTGCAAGGTAAAACACTCGAAGAAACTTTATGTACAACTTGATCTTTTCCCAATCACTTGAAGTTGGAGGCCCAATAATTTCCTTCTGCCCTCTCCCTTTCCTTTGCCTTCTCTTCTCAATTTCAATTATCCTACTCATACCCTCAAAACCATCAACATCATCAAATTCCTCATCAATATCCTCCTTTCTTACATTTAATTTGAAGGACGGGTCATCACATAATTGATCAAAAGCCTTTTGATAAGTTAGAGCCCTCTCCAACATAAAATGCGTATAGTCCCAACGAGTAGACACATTCAAACAAGGTTTAAGCCTACATGTAATGCCCTCCTTTTCAACACATGACCAAAACGCTGCCATTCTAGAAGGGGAAGACCTCACATATCTCACAATATTTTGCACCCTTTCAATTGGGACATCAATCTCTTGCAATCCCTCACGTACGATTAGATTTAAGATATGTGCCGAACATCTCACATGCAAGAACTCGTGATTTAAAATGGTGGTCTTCCTATCTTTGGTCTTTCTCTCCAAGTAAGCAATCAAAAGACTATTCGAGGATGCATTATCAACCGTAATTGTTAGAAACTTATCAATCCCCCAATTCAACAAACATTGTTCAACCATTCTACCAAGAGTATCACCCTTGTGATTAGGAACAACACAAAAATTCAGAATTTTCTTTTGATATTTCCAATTCTCATCAATAAAATGTCCTATAAGACACATGTAATTCAAATTTTGGACCGAAGTCCAAGTGTCCATTGTAAGACACAACCTTTGACGCTTAAGTATTTGTTTCAATGCTTTTTTCTCCTCCTTATAAACAAGCATGCATTGCGTGGCCATCGCAAGCCTACCAAGAGGATTCCACATTGGTTGAACAACTTCGATAAAATGTTTGAATCCTTCACCCTCAACAAATGAAAATGGCAACTCATAACTTATTATCATCCTTGCTAGTGCCCTTTTACATGCCTCAGCAATAAAGGTCATGGGCACAAGATTTGCACTTGTTTCACCATTGTGTTCCTTTTTTTGAAAACTAAGGACTTTTTGCTTAGAACCCGTATATCTCTGGCTCAAGGGATATTTGAAACACTGATACTGTAGATGATGAGTGAGTGATTTTGTACCATTGTTCTTTGAATGACATGCATAATCCTTCCCACACCAATTACATGCAGCCCTAGTTTTCAGATGACCTTCTAGTGTAACAAAATGAAAATGCTTCTGTAATAACTCTGAATTTCAATAAATAAAAATTTGTTTATTATTCGAGTTATTAATTTAATTTGCTTGGATTGATTTAATTTTTCTTGTAGTTGTCATAATTACACTTTAGCCCTTCAAAGTTCATTTCTTGACTTAAAATTCTTGACTTAAAATCCTACTTGGCAAGTAGGGCTAGTATCAAATCGATTAGGTTGGAGGAACCGAGCAACCAACTCACCTAGTTACTAGATGAATCTTTTGAACCTCCTTGAACCTTTTTGCCTTTATCCATTGGTCAATAGACGTTAGGGTAATCTTTGTCCATTGGACAATAGGCCTCCTATTAAAATATGTTTATTAGTACCAATATTATATTACATATATGCACATGAGCAAAGGACACCCATGCATTGTTTATTAGATATTCTCCCACCCCCCATTATCCATTGGTTATTAACCGCTAGGAAAACTATTACCCATTGGGTAATAGCTCCTATCTTCCAATAAGGTACAAGGCTTTGTTTTTATATTCAAGTATTGATTTCCCATGTACTTCTATGCATTAAAATATTGGGGTAAATCAAATCCCTAGATTTCTAAAGGTACTTTATTGATTAAACTAATGCAAGTACTTTATTGTTATTTTAATGGGGAGAATCCTAACCTATTATTCAATTAGGGTACTTGGTACCACTTCTATATTTAAATATTGGGCATTTGTACACATGTATCAAAATCCTAGATTTGTTTAGTACAATATCTATTAGTTTAATCAAAACATGTGCCTAATTAGAATTCTTTAATAGGGTATTTGATTTGGAAAATCTGGTACTTTGTACTTCTATATTATCATATATGCATATATATGTATGTAGTGTACTAGGAGAGAGAGAGAGAGAGGGGGGGGGAGGAAGAAAGAGAGAAGAAAGAAGGAAGATTTTGGTTGTACCATGCCTTAATCCCCATGATCTTCCTACATCCTTTCAAATCCATGGTGTATCTCCTTCCTAGCCAAAAATCTATCCCTTCATTGTCCTTCTATAATTGTTTAACACAAAATCTTGTACAAACTCTCCTTTCATCCAAAAATCTCCCAAAATCCAATCCTAGGTACAACAATCTAGCCATGCAAGCCTAGGGTTAGGCCTTGATCTTTCAAGATTGCATGACAAGTGTTAAAGATTGAGATGTGGAGAGAGAGAGAAGGGCCGGCCTTGAGGAGAGAGAGGGAGAGTTTTGCCTATAAATAGCAAGCTCACTCCAAGCTTGAACTCACACCTTCACTTCTTGCTCTCACTTCTCTCTAGAAGTTCTAAGTGTTCTTGGTTCAAAAGTTCAAAGTTTCTTGAGTTTCTTGAGAGTTCTTGAGAGAAACCACCAAACCACTTCCAAAACCACCACTAGATCTCTAAAGTAGCTTAGTTTAATTAGTAAGTTGTTTCTAGGAAGAGAAAAGTTCATCTCTCTTCCTTTTTGAAGCAAACCGGAGCCGTTACGCCACCAAACCAACGACCAATTCTCTGTAGCTGACCACCGCCAAGAAGTAAAGTAGGAATCCTAGTCCATCAACTCTATGTAAAATCGTACGTCGAAGAATAGAACGTCATTAAGAAGTAACTTTGATCATTCTTTCTAAAGTAAATAAGGTTAACTTTCGTTAAAAATGTTGGAAATGCATGATTTATGTTCGCCCATGGTAATTCAAGCATGCTAAGTAGTATGGAGTTGGATGATCTTGGTAGATTAGTTTTGAGTTTCGATAAATGCTTGTTTATGTGGAAAGTCCTACCGCGGAAGTCTATGCATGAAAACGAGACACCTAAACCAAGAAAGTTAGAGACATGACGCTTAGGGTGAGGTTAACGAGGAAGAAAATGTGTTTCCGAGGAAGGAAATATTTTCAAAACTACATAATGACCATTTCAAGGGCATTATGTGAGATGTGTGTGTGTGTGTGCCAGTGGGAACCCGGTGCGGCGGAACCATTGTGAGTATACTCGGGAACCCGGCGCTGCGGAACCGAGGTTGGGTGTGTGTCTTGGTTATCCGTGGAGAGGAGCCAATGCAATTGTGTGCCAATGGAAACCCGGTGCGGCGGAACCATTGTGAGGATACTCAGGAACCCGGAACAGCGGAACCGAGGTTGGGTGAGTTAAAAAGGAGTTTTGGAAAAAGAAAAGTGGAAATAATGACATGGTCCACGATGAGTCAGAAAAGTCAACACTAACGTTAGTTTGAATAAGAAATGTGGATTTGATTAATTGTTTGTCAATATGCATGATTTATGTAGAATCGTTGTTATTATGATCTCTTGTTCATAAGTTAAGGGTTAGTAAGTAGGATTATACTATTGAGCCTTTGTAGCTCATGGTGTTACCTTTTGGTGTCCCTGACATATTATATGAGTGGCGACGCCGGTATAATATGTCAAATCTGATAGATGAACAGGGTGAAGGCGTTCGGAGCCGAAGAACTCGCTAAGATGGAGGATCAAGCGGAGCAGTAGTTAGGAACCCTAGTTTCCTATTTTGTGTTTAAAACACTCTTACGAGAGTTATGTTGTAATAATGAGTAGTGACCCTCTTTAAGTTCTGTAATAAATTATCCTTTTAACGTACCTAAAATTAGGGGCGTTACAGCTTCCAACAATGAGCCCTCTTATTACTAATACTACCACCAACGTTTTTAGACTCAACCTTATTTTCAGGCATTTCATCAACATTTATTTCAGCATTTTGCGGAAAATCAAAATCAACAGCATCATCCATAATGTCATCAGCATCATTATCATCCATCTAAAACAAATAAAAATTAAAATCAACATAATCACCTCATACTCATGCAAAATAAGTCAGTAAGCTACTACGCTGCATGTAAATCGTATTCTAACATAATTTTATTTTCAGGCCAGTTTATGAGCCTAGTAAATCGTATTCTACAAAAATTAGGGTTTAGATTGAATACCTCATGCTCACGGTCAGCCTCACAATCAGACATTTCGCCGGCGTCGTCGAGGAGCTTCTGGAGGATGCGAAACATGATAGATGGAAGCCTGAGATTAAACACGAAGTAAAAAAAACCCACTAATTCAAGTCCTGGACGATTCAAGTATTCAACAGACCCCACTATTAAGGTAAAAAAAAAACCAAATAGAATAAAGTCTATTTATAATGTTGCAACCTCATTTATGAGTGTATTGCCAAGATCCTGGCTAATAGAATTAAGTCTGCTCTTCCTCACTTGATTGATTCAGCACAGTCTGGCTTTGTGCAAGGTAGGAGGATTGCAGATAACATATTCCTCACAGAGGAATTGATGAGGGGGTACCAGAAGCAATCCCCCACCCCTAGGTGTGCATTGAAAGTGGACATAATGAAGACCTATGATAATGTTAGATGGGAGTTCCTTTGGGATATCCTTGCCTCTATGAATTTTCATCCCCAGATGATTAGGTGGATAAAGGCTTGCGTAACCACTGCCAACTACTCCCTCAACTTCAATGGGGAGGCCATTGGGTATATTGTTGGTCAAAGGGGTTTGAGGCAAGGAGACCCCCTCTCCTCATACTTATTTGTTATTGTCATGGAGGTCCTTACTTGTATTCTCAAGGAGAGATCCCTACTGCCAGGCTTCAACTTCCATTGGAAATGCGGATCCACCAAACTGGTTAATTTGTGTTTTGCAGATGACCTCATGATTTTTTGTAAGGGTGATGTGAGCTCTGTATCACATATTCAGTCCTCTTTGGAAGAATTTGAGTCACTCTCTGGGCTCTTCCCAAGTCCAAACAAGAGCAATATCTTTTTCTCAGGTGTCAACCCAACCACCAAATCTTCAATCATGAATATACTTGGCTTTCAAGAGGGGTTGTTACCTGTCAGGTGTTTGGGTGTCCCTTTCTTGTCCACTAAACTTAAGCATTCTGATTGTAAGATTATGGTAGATAGAATCATTGCAAAAATAAAATCTTGGACTCATAGGTACCTCTCCAATGCTGGGAGAATCCAATTAATTAAATCCATCTTGTTCTCCATGCAGACCTACTGGTCCTCTCTATTCATCCTTCCTAAGAAAGTCATTAAAGAGGTGGAAGCTACTTTAAGAGCCTTCTTCTGGACTGGACCTGATCTAAAAACCTCTGGAGCCAAGGTCTTTTGGAAGCATCTGTGCTCCCCAGTTAAAGAAGGTGGACTAGGTTTTAAGTCCTTGGAAATATGGTACAAATCTGCTATTGCTAAGCACATTTGGTTCTTTGTGACGGGAGGTGAACAATCCATGTGGTGCCAATGGGTTAAGTGTTATTTACTTAAAGGAAGGAGTTTTTGGTGTGTCAAGGTCCCCTGTGATCCCTCCTGGGGATGGAGGAAAATTCTATCTCTGAGGCCCTTTGTTCAACCTTTTATTACATATAAGCTGGGAGATGGAATGTCTACCTCTTTGTGGTATGACAATTGGCATCCCCTAGGACCCTTGCTCTCAAGGTTTGGCCAGAGAATTGTATATGACGCTGGGATTAATAAAGAAGCCACTCTCCATGATATAATTCACAACAACCAATGGGCCTTCCCTATCACTCAGACTCTTGAACTCAATGAGGTCAGAGCTCAATTACATAATGTGGCTTTTAATCCTACTGCTAAGGATTCATGCAAGTGGACATTCAACACTTCTGGGAAATTCACTATCTCATCCCTATGGGACAACCTTAGAAGTCATTTTCCCATAGTTGCATGGCATAAAGTTGTGTGGTTTCCTGGACATATCCCAAGGTGTAGCCTAATCACCTGGATGGCCTTTTTGCGTAGGTTAAACACTGAGGATAGACTTGTTATGTTTGGCCTCAAAGCCTTATCCCAATGCATATTTTGCCATGCTATAGAGAACCATGCCCATCTCTTTTTTGACTGCTCAATGGCCACCCAAATCAGGACCTTATTATCCCCTCAGACCCCCCATATGAATGGTCATCAAGCTTGGCAGCCTTGGGTGGACTGCCTTTCTAACTTGAGAGGTAAATCTTTGGCCAACATCATTGCAAAACTGGTGTTCACAGTGTATGTACATCATATTTGGTTGGAAAGGAACCATAGAAAGTTTCAGAATTCCTGTTGCCCTCCTACTGTAGTTGCTCATAAAATCTTCAATGATGTAAGGGCTAGACTTTTGTCCATTGCTAATTTTCCTAGTGGTCTACATTCTGGACAATTAAATGTACAATGGAACATAGCTTAGTGATTTTTACATAACATTTACATAACTTTGTTTTACTCCAGTTACCACTTCCAAAATTCATGTTGTTTTGCAGAGTTGAGGTACCAAAGCATGACATTATTACACTCATGGTGACACAAAACAAGGTGTGCAAGGTGGACCTTCTCAGAGTTAGTTAAGCATGGGTTCTATTACTTTTATTACTTCTATTTTATCAGGTATCTATCTTATTCTCAGAGCTAACTTTGAGTGTGCCAACATATGTGTGTACCCATGAGATGTGTGCTTGAGCCCCAATTCTTGTGAGAGGAGGTAATATTTAGTGGGAGTCAATTTGTGAGGGAGAGGTGAGGGACTGAGGATCCCCCCTATTGTTTCTAAATGTTGGTGGTTAGGCCTCGAGGGAGTAGTAGGTTTAGCAGATAAAGCAATAGGCCTTCTGTTTCCTTGTTGTTCGTTCAAGTTATTAGGTTTCATTGATAATGTTTTGCGGCATATCATCCGTTGTTCATATTTACTGTTAGTTGCATCTTAGAGCTACTGCTGCTATTACTGCTTGCTCTGTTGTGCTTGACTGTTCTATTTGGTTCTATCTGTCCAAAGTAACATTCTTATTAGTTTTGATCTATCCTTAGGGGGTTGTCCCTTGGAATGTGAATGCCTTTGTAGGGGGCCTGTCCCTAGCTATCGTTTACTCTCAATTCTATTCTGTTGATGCTATCTGTTGTTTGCTACTTCATATGGCTCTCTGCTGGGTGTTATGGCTATGCATTGAGCAGTTTTGTGTATAAGATATTGCTTTTACTTTTGCTATTTCTGTAAGTAGTTAGTTGCAACTGCTTATGGTTCAGTAATTTGCATTTGACCTGTCCGGACAGCTTTCAGCTTCCAGTTACTCTCACTTGTTGCCATGTCTGTCATTCCCAGATTAGGGAGATCAAAAACTTTGCTTGACTATTCTGCTGTTTAGAAGCCGTGTTGTTGTTCTGCTTTCTGTGGTACGTTCTACTGCTGTTTCGGGAGGAGCAGCGTCAGGAACTGCTACTGCTGCCAGTTACTACTGCTGATGCACCTACGGTAGCTGGTGTTCTGCCGATAATGCTGCTTCTGCAGCAATTCTGCTGTTGTCCTCACTATTTTCTAACAAACCTACTGCTGCCAATTACTTCTGCTACTATTGCAACTACGGTTGATGCAGTCTTGTAGATACAGCTGCTGTTCTGCAGCTATTTTTGCTGTTACCCCGTTGCGCTTTGTCAAGAAGGTGGCTATTGGGGCAGCTTTAAGATGCAACAAGTGGATGGAATTTTGTCTGATTCAAGGTTTTCATGGGAGTTCTAAACGTTCATGCGTTCATGTGTAATTTCTCATTGTTTCATAGGAAGTTTTTAGTATAGGGCATCAGCCTATGAGTTTTAGTATTCTCGACCTCTTTTGCCCTTGGTTTTCTCCTACATCTTGTAGATGGATTAGAAAACCACGGATGGGTCGTTTATTTTTCCTCTAGCTTTATGTAGCCACTTGGCATAGGCATCTCCACTTTTCTCTTCTTTCTTTCTTTCCTTTTCTTTTCCTCCTGGGGTATGCCCTTTGTGGGCTGTACATTCAGTTGTCCTTTTTTTTTTCTATTTCAAGCTGATTTACCCAAAAAAAAAAAAACCAAATAAAAGTTAAAACTCAGATTTTTTCTTTTCTTAAAATTAGCAAAAAAACTTAGATTTTTTAATTTTTTTTGTCACCTTTAGACGTTAGCCAAAAACCCAGCTTAAAGCCCCCCATTCCCATCCAAACAATTTTCTCGTAATTCCACCAAATCAAAGTCGTATCATTACTTCTTTACCGTAATCCCCACCGCTGCTGTTTTTGTCATACAAACAGGGCTTTGTTTGTGCAAGAGAGAGAGAGAGAGAGAGAGATCGAACATTCTCTCTGCCTTAGAGAGAGAGACAGACAGAGAGCTTACTACCATTTTTGAGAAGGGGAGGGAGGCGTGGCGAGTCTGGTGAGTGGTGGCTTGGTGGACGCGAGCCAAAGAGGGTGAAAGGTTGAGAGATTCTCGCCGATCGGCGAAAGAGAGAAGTTGAGAGGCGAGAGCAAAGAGAAGGAAAGGATGAAAGTGAGAGAAATTATGGCTGCGTAAGACTGACTTAGACATAAGAGAAGTAGGGTTTGTGTGATGGACGGTGCAGATAAACACAGAATTTAATTGACGGTCCAGATTAAACGGTCGATTTTTTCGGTTTGGTCGGGTTTGTAACAGCCTTAATCCCCTCTAATATGAAGCAATCAAGGAACTGAGGGATCAAGGTGGTGGGGCCCAGGGGCCTTTGGTTTGGTTTATTTACAATTTTTACATATTAATCGTAGCACTTTGATTTTATGTTAATCTTTTAGTCTGGTGTGAGGAAGAACATCGGTTGGGTCTTTGATCCTTCGGCCGGTACATCAATCCAGAAGGATTCCTTGGCCATGACATCCATTCACTGGCCGAGGGATCCATTCTTTGGGATAGCTTGTTTTCTATTTTAGTGCATGCTTTCATTACTGTTCTAGCTCACCTTATCAACTGTTAAAGGCTAAAAAAATAGATTATGTGTTTAGAATTAAATAAAACAAGTACTAATCATATGTTGAACAATTATGGGCCAGTTTGACGATTGGGTGAAGAGGGGTGCCTAATACCTTCCCCTTATCATACTCTTTGGCTCCCGTACCCAAAATCGCTATCTGTTTTTGCTAGTTTTTATAAACTAGGTGGCGACTCTATTTTGAGGATAACCGTTATCGTGTGGTGATGTTCCTAGCCACTGAATATCCACAATATTGATTTATGAAGTGGAAAGCAAACAAATAAACGATGATCAATCTGTATGGTGATGCCCCGCATGGGAGGTGTCTACATAAACCCATTAGTCTCCATGAAAAACTTCAATGGCTTAGGAAAAATCTACACCAAGACTGCAGACCTACCAGTAGGTGAACCAAGCTTACCGGTGGAAGAGAGGAAATCTTGGATGACCTACCGGTAGGAGACAAGTGGTACCGATAGGAATTGGGAAAATTCCTGTGGTTCTACCGGTAGGGATGAAGTCCTATAGGTACAAATGCTAATCAGTAAGGCCACAATTTTGCACGAAAGAATTTTTCACGAGACCTAACGGTAGGTGAAAAGTTCCTACCGATAGGAGATGGGTTTTGCAGGCGATTTTGACAAAACTTTTAGATTTCAATCCAATCTCAATAACAACCACAACAAGCTCAAATAAGGCATAGAAACACTCAAATAACATATAAAGAGAGGTAGAATTCCCTACCTCGACTATCCAAGCTGACACCAAAGAGATGGAATGAACCCTAGCTTCCAAAAATACCAACCGAGTGAAATACATCGAACCAACGCTACTACACTAATAGATATGCGTCACACTAAGGAGATTCACAAATATCACGGTTTTCAGTGAAAGTGTGATAAAAAGTGGTGCTTAAATTTTTTTATCTCAGTTTAAGCCCAAAGCTGAGATAAAAAGTGGGTTTTAGTGTGAAATAAAAGACATCGCTCTTGCGGCGAGATAAAAGAAAAACAACCTCACCCTTGCGGTGTGATAAAAGATTTAAGGGCGGAAAAAAATGAGATAAAAGATCTCGCTCTTGTGGCGAGATAAAAGAGAAAAGATCTCACCCTTGTGGCGTGATAAAAAAGAGAAAAGACCTCACCCTTGTAGCGTGATAAAAGATTTTAGGGTGGAAAAAAATGAGATAAAAGATCTCGCTCTTGTGGCGAGATAAAAGAGAAATGACCTCACCCTTGTAGCGTGATAAAAAACTTTAGCGCGGAAAAAAGTGAGATAAATGATCTCACTCTTGCGGTGAGATAAAAAGTCTACTATTTATGTCTGAATTTTCACGTGGGCGGACTGGTACTTATTTAGGTAGATTTTGAAAAGTTGTGTGAGAAAAACGATGTTGTTTAAGAATTTTGAAAAGTTCTTTTTTTTTTTTTTTTTACAAAAGGTAAGAAGAGAAGCCCTAATTACATTCATCCCAAAAATTTTTTACGTTTCATCTTTATTTTCACGCCCAAAAAGATTGAGAGAGAGAGAGAGAGAGGGCAAATCCCAAAACTGGGTTCCACCAGTGCCCAGTTGTTTCTTCGACGACGGTGGACTGTTCCACTAGTGCCGGATTTTCATGTGGGCAAGCCGTGATCTTTATGATTTATTGTAGTAATGAAATTTAGTTAATTATTTCAGTTGAATAATAGAACTGAGTTGGATATAGATGTTTTGTCAAGTTTATTTTGATTATGTTGTTTGGGATAACTATGCAGTCAAGGCTTCAAGCAAAGCAGGAAATTGGTGGAAACATCTTATTAAGATATTCAGGTTTGTTCTGTTGCGGAAATGCCTTTATTTTATTTTTTCTGCTGTTGGTATTATTTGGCATTAGAATACAAATCTATGGCATCGAATTTATTTCATTTTGACACTGGCACTGTAGGTGATGTTACGACATCAAATATTCTAGCCGCTTTTCAATGGAAGGACAACTGGTTTCTTATTATTGTTTCAAAAAATGCAAAACTTTGATAAATCATTCACTTCGAAGTTGTAATGTAACAGATAGTGCGCATCATGTGTTGTCAAAACTTTAGGGAAAAAAAAATTTTTCTCACTTTAGAAAGTAAGTATAAATATTTTTGTTTTTCTAATGTAACAAAAGTACTTGGCTAGCTTAGTGGTAAGGGCTTGAGAAATCAACTAAGGGTGCATGGGTTCGAAACTTGACAATGACAAGAAAAGATGGTCTAGTAGATACAAAGGAAAGATCACGCGCAATGGTTTTCCATCTCAGTTTATGGTGGTGTGATCATTTTGAACTTTCAATCACGGTTATAGACTGTGATCTAAAATGATATACAATCACACCCAGAAAAAAGAAATGATCATACCCAAGAGAAACAATCACGGTTTATAACCGTGATAAAAGAGAAATAATTACACTATTTGGCCGTGATTGTTTCTCTCTTTCAATCACAGTTTATAACTGTGGTAAAATAGAGTGATTTATAATCACACTCAAATCCATCACGGTAGCAGGAGTGTAATGGAAAACTTATAATCACGGTTAATAGCTGTGATCTTTATGGATTATTGTAGTAGTCAAGCTCTATCCAACACGATATGAGCCCCAATACGCAAGTAGAAGATGGTGTTGAGGTTGATTATTGTGGGTTGAGTTTGGAGGTGAGTTTTTATGTGAAAGAGTGAGAGAGATAGAGAGAGTGAGAGACCGAGAGAGAGAACCGAAAGATGAAGAGAGGGGAAAATGGGAAATATTTTCCCAGGGCACACACATATACACACATGCACTATATTACCCCTTGCACCCCTCACATACCAACTAGACACATAAAGTCCCAAACCTTTTTAACACTTATACCATAAGCCTCTAATTTCACATTCAATATCCCGCCTTTTCATATTAATGAACATTTAAATTAAATAAAGAAATTTATGGGTCTCTACAGGTAGTGTAAGAATTTGGTGGCTAGGGAAAGTAGAAAAATAGCATTTTCCCAGTCAATTTGGTGATTTTCTGCTTGAGGCCATTGGAGATGCTCTTATGCAATTAGTAGGCTGACGAACGGGACTTGTTGATATTTGATTTTGTACACTTGTTACATATATGTGGGTTGTTTTGAATAATTTTTGTGGTTATGGAGACTAGATTGAGTATTTTTACATTGGTTAAAGTTGATGGATTTGGGTGAGTATTCGAGGAATTTTAGTTGATTTGGGCTTTAAGGTCAAGTATTTGAGATATTTTGGAATATGATAGTTTAGAGATTTTGAGTTGGGTCACCAGAAAACGTGGGTCAATTGTGACGCCATTGGTGAAAGTCCGTAAACCTACTTGGGTAAATTGTGACACCGTCAGTGAAAGTCCGTAAACCCGCGTGGGGTAGGTTGCTTCGTCCTTCGGGTTAGTAGCCCGTAAAGTGCTTGTGCTAGAGATGTCTAGTACGGTTGTTCGTTGGTTGTATCAGTGAGCAACTCATATAATTGTATGTTTCGGTGTTGAGTGAATTGATATTCGAGTTGGTTGGCTATTATATTTTGGACTTTGACCGTATTGAATTTTATGGGTTATTTGCTCTATTTAGGATTAGATTTGATTTGGTGGTCTAATAGCATTCTTTAGATTATTATGGGGGGAAAAGATGAAAACACTTAACATTATGCATGGCTTATTTTCGCTTCTTTGTACTTGACATTGAATTGGGAGATTTAATAACTTCATTTAGAACATCAGACAAAAGAAAGCATGGAAAAAATTTCAATACTTGAATATAAAAAAAGAGTGTTTTGCTCATATCTTTTTATTTAGCGTATTTCATGCATGAGCTTTGGCTCATGTTGTTGTTAACCCAAAATTTTCAGGTTTAGAGATGGATCCGAAGGCTTAAGAATCATGGATGTGTTCTAGTTCTATTTTTTGAGAACTTAATCGGATACTTGTACATTTTGTTTGTAAGGTCATCCAGGCATGAGGCATGTAAACTTTTTCTTTATTTTGGTAATGTAAATTTGGTTATTGAGAGAACGGGGCCTGGAAGTGTACTATTAGATATAGTGTATTTTGCCAATTATTTGTAATATTAGGCAGGTCGTTACAATAGTGAAGAGAAAAGGAAAGAGAAACAATAGTAAGGCTTTGAAATTAGATAAGCAAAAAATTAAGACGTATTATGATAGAGGCTTTGAAAAAATAGATATGTTTACATTCAAGAAATTTGATGAGAAATGTGTTAGATATTTTTAAGACGTATTATGATAGTCAAAACCACAACAACGGGACAAAAATTTAGAACAACAGTAACCATTTGGGAACACTTGAAATAAGTTTGTTCATGCTAAATGTCTTAGTAAATGAGCAAAAACATGCAACCCCGCCAACATGCTATTTATTTGTTTTGGTAAATCAGCTTGAAATAGAAAAAAGGCTAACCAAATATCTAGCATATTTGAGAGAAAACCGCCAGACTGGCCTATCCGAGTTCGAGAGTCAAACCAGCCCCTTCCCAGAAAGCTCACTAATAGAGGGTATCCTAGCCAGCCCCAAGGAACCCTCGCTATGCCCGAGCTCTGCGCCAGAAGGAGCTGGCCATTTTTCCATAAAACAACCGTAACTAGAAACTAACCGAAGTAAAGAGTTCCCCCCAATAGCTGGGGGGAGCAAGGGGGTTATTTCCTTTATGAGTTCATGTAAATACACACCACACCACCCCCCCCCCCCCCCCCCCCCCCCCCCCCCTCCCGCGCCCCCCTTTTGTGACTTCAGGAGTGAAAGGAGTAAGGGGGACCTAATGAGATGCTATAAACTAGGATGCTGATTTGTCAATTTTTCAAAATCGAATTCAGAATTACAGTTATCCGCTTCCCTGTAAATTGGGATTATAACCTCAAACTTATACTGTACATACTCCAATTAGGGAAATGCCTTTTGAACACTCCTGTCCAACTCGTCCAAAATATATAGCCTACAAGGAGCATACCCCATAAGGAAAACAAAAAAAAATACAAAAGAAAGAAGGAAAGAAAAAATACCTATGCCAAATGGCTACACGAAGCTAGACAGATTGCTATCGGTTGTTTCCAACCCATCTATGAAGAGGAATAGAAAACAACCAGATAAGATAACCAAATTTTCCTACACCAAATGGCTACATTAATCCAAATGCAATGCATTAACCAATCTATAGACTCTATACTAACCAAAATGGCAACAACTATAAGCTAGTCATATGCCTTGAGCCATAGAAAGTGAAGTTCTTGAGAGTTAGCATCCATAAGATTGGCTTCAACTCTTCCAACATCTAATTCGCTCGCATCCACTATGCAGAGCTCATCTTTATACTATAAGAGATCGCACATTTGAGAACATCCATAAATGTCCAAGGGACATTTCCCCAAGGATAGGCAATAATATATTACAATGGTGCCAACTACTATCGTAGACAGCCTCTATGGTTAGGGAAAAAATCCAAATAAAACCCCATATATAACAATCCATGGGGGTCATTCAACTAGACCTAACTGCTGTACCATGATAGGCGTAACGCCCCGAATTTTGGGTACGTTAAATAAAACATTTTATTGAAATTTTCAAAATAAAGTTTAGCTCTTATTACAATATAACTCTTCAAAAGAGTACTTTCATTACAAAAGGAAAGGAAACTAGGGTTCCTAACTACACCTCCGCCTGCTCCTCCATCCTGGCCAGCTCCTCGGCTCCGTACGCCTCCAAGGTGGAGATCTCGCCATGTTCGTCTATGAGGTCTGACATATTATACCGGCGTCGCCACCCATATAATATGCCAGGGTCACCAAAAAGGCAACACCATGAGCTACGAAAGCTCAATAGAGTAATCCCATACCCGCTAACCCATAACTTACAAACAAACGATCATAGGAATCAAACTAATAACGATAACACATCCACATTCTCGATCTAACGTTGGTGTCCAAGTTTTCCCGTGTTTCTCCTACGCAACTCGTCGTAGACCGTGTCAACATTTTCCACTTACAAATCATCCTTTCAAAAACATTTGCATTGGCTCCGTACCGCGGATAACCAAGCCTTTCAAAATCATTTGCATTGGCTCCGTACCGCGGATAACCAAGCTTTTCAAAATCTTTTGACATTGGCTCCGTACCGCGGATAACCAAGCCACACACCCAACCTCGGTTCCGCCGCGCCGGGTTCCCGAGTATCCTCACAATGGTTCCGCCGCGCCGGGTTCCCATTGGCACACATTGCATTGGCTCCTCTCCGCGGATGACCAAGCTATACCTCACCATGGTTCCGCCGGTCCGGGATCCCATGGGAACGCACACACACAACCTCACAATGGTTCCGCTATTCCGGATTCCCATTGGAACACACGCACACACATAATGCCACCAAAAACGGTCATTATGTCGTTTCAAAAATATTTCCGTCCTCGGAAAACATTTCCTTTCATTAACCACACCCCTAGGTGCCATGTTTCTACTTTCTCGGTTCTTGTGTCTCGTTTACATGCAAGACTTCCGCGGTAGGACAAAAGTAAGCATGAATCATTCTAACAAGATCATCCAACTCTAGAATATATCACAAGTATTACAATCATTTCACATATGCAACTCAAACTCTTTGAAATATCAAAATACGAATACTTCGATCCAAATAGTAAAGCTTTAACTTTCGAAAAGCCATCCTTTCTTTAGAGATTAAAACCACATATGTTATACTTGAGAGAATGAGTAGAGATTAATCTACCTCGATCCGAAACTAGTCGGGGCCGAATAAGCAAGTTGGAAATTTTACGGGTGGTGAAACTTTCAAATCTGGACCGAACTTCGGGTGGCAGTAACTTGGTCAATCCTTGGCCGAATATGCTTTTTCTTGGATCTAAATCGAAGCTCAAGAAATTCTCTACAACTTTTGTGAAGAAAGTTGATCCTAGAAACCACTCTAAGTAGGAGAAAAATGGTGATAAAGAAAGAGACAGCAAGCTGTCTGGAAATGGAAATCTGAGAATTTTACTGAACTTTGGATGACAATATCTTTGTCATTCCTTCACCGATTGAGGTGGTTCTTGGATCTAACTTGAAGGTTTCGAAGTGCTCTACAACTTTCCCGAAGGAAGTTGGTTCTAAAAACTACTCTAAGTAAGAGAAAACTGGGGATTTTCGAAGGGCAGTAGGCTGCCTGGAACTGGATTCCGAGATTTCTAGAGAGAAGGAAGAGCAAATGAGAAGGTGTGAGCTTCAATGCTTGGAATGGCTTCTATTTATAGGCAAAGCCTTCCCCTCTCCTCATAATGGCCGGCCCCTCTCTCTCTCCTATTCCTCAATTTTTTTTTTACTCCATGATATCATGTTCACATGGAAGATCAATGGCTAAATGGTAGGCTTGCAAGGCTAGAGTTGTACCTTGGAAGATTTGTGGTAGAAAAGGAGGTGTGAACAAGATTTAACAATTGGTAGTTGTACAAGGGAGTACAATGGAGGTAGTTTCTTAGCTAGGAAGGAAGTATCACCAAGGATTTCAAGTACAAGGAAGATCAAGCATGGTACAACCAAATCCCTTCTTCTTTCTTCCTTCCTTCCTCTTCCTCTCTCTCCCTCCCTCCTTGGCCGAAAATTCTCTCTCTCTCTCCTCTCTCTCTTTCTCAAGTACAATGTATATGTATATATATGCAAGTATACAAATATATTAGTAGTACTTTTGTACCAAAGATCAAAAGTAGACTTAAGGGCTAGGATTCTCTTTTTAAACTAGTCAATTAGCACATGGGTACTTTAGGTATTTAAATAAATCTTCCATGTACTAAAGTAATATAAACATGGTACCTTTGTACAATAGGAATTTCAAAACCCCATTAGAAAATAATTAAAAGGTACTTAGAGAATCCTAGGGTTAAAAAGGTTCAAGAGGTCAAAGAGGGGCAAAACGGTCCATTCACGGTGACTAGATGGGTTCCTAGTTTAGTTGCTTCAACTGGATGGTTAGAAGCTAACTAGGCTTGCTAAATAGGACCAAAGTACAAGAAACGAAAGTTTAAGGGCAAAAACGTAATTTTGACAAACTTTGGAAATTAATAGCAATTACAATAAAATTCAAATATTTAACGAAATTTTTAACGACCAAAAATCAGGGTCGTTACAATAGGCCATAATGTTTGGGCAAGTAGCACCATCTACAGTCTTCTCCAAACAATTACCAGTTGAACTGTATACACCTCATCGAAGAGCCTTCCAGAGCGTATTACAACTAAGAACCTTACAAATCAACATCAAAGACCATTCTACCAGCACAATATTAACTTGCATTTACAAGACAAAAACTGAAAAACTTAGGGACAACCCTCTTTGATATGCAATGAGTACGAAGAATACTCCAATCGTACACAAACCATGAACCTGTAATCGCAATCACAGTTGATTTGGCAACACTACACCCGTACATAAAATCCATACCAGAAGTACAACACCACTAATCACAAAGATAATATGCTGGCGCATCAAATACCCGTACCCAAAAGCCTCACAGTTAGCAATATTTCCAAGTCTATATAGAGTTCTTACTAGCAAAACACCCTCAATATCTAACCTCCGTCTGTACTTTTCACTTTAGACTTGGAGGTGAAGGTTCCTCAACTCCCTCCACTATTCCTCACGTAATGCCCCCGCTAAACATTATCTCCTCTCACGAAAAAGGATGGCGCCCAGGCACACAACTCACATGGCAACTCACATATACTGGAACACACTTGTTTATCCGAGGTATAGGAAGTAATTAATTAAAGAATGCTATCCCTTAATTACCAACCAGAAATGCACCTGATACAAAAAATAGAAATACAATATTAGTGCAAAGCAATGCAATTTATAACAAAAAATATATAGCTTAGAGGCGATTCTTGGAAACTCTGATAAGACCATGGAATTGCTGTGATTTTCTGCCATGGCAGACGGAACATTCTTGTTCACAGAAGGACTGGGTTTCAAAGCTCAAGACTCCAATTAGCTACGAAGGAAATTGGTAGCTGATGGGGGCTCGAGATCTTTCTGGTTCGCACAACTCATGTGAGTCTGATTCAAGATCCGCCATTAAAACCTTGGTTCCTTCATCATCTCCAAATGGGTTTGGGGCTCACAGCCCTAAATCTCCTAAGAACCCTAGTCCTGCAAGGAAACTTCAGTAAGTTTTTTTCGAGGAAGGTTTGAAATTGGAGGCTGAAGCAAGGGCGGCTCACGCCCATGGTAGCACCTATCAATCTCAGAGTCTTCAACAGGGAAATCCATGGTCAAGCAACTCAAGTGAGTTCAACCAACCTTCATTTTCAACAGGGTTAGAGATTCACAGTCCGGAATCACAAAAAAACCCTAGTTCGCCTCAGAAAGAACAACAAGCTCTCTTTGAGGAAAGATTTATCTTGGAGGCAGAGGAGCGAGCACGCCGTGAGCTTTATCAACAATAACAAGAGGTACTCTCAATCCCTATTCCAAAAACCATGTTCAATGCTAGAGGCACCCGGTACTTGGAAGGAGATCCCAATATGGGATATGACGAAGCTGATACTAAACCTAGGCGGCCATGGTCTCCCAAAGGTCAGTCCAATCAGATTACATCTACACTCCCTCCACACACCTTACCTCCTCAAGCACCCAACAAACCTATACAGGTTCTGAATGGACCTAAACCAACCCTAAAAATTGGGCATCTTTACTACAATCTTAGAGTCCCTCATTGACATGAAACTTGAGTTCCATCCTAACCTATTTAGAGGGAAAGAAGCCCAGGTCAAAATTGATATTGAACTTACTGATGTTGGGCTTTGGAACAAGTATTTAGTAGGCCATTTCCTAGATGGGAAAATGCCTTACCCTTTGGTGCTCTCCACTGCCAGGTATCAGTGGAAAGAATTGTTTATGTTGCAGGGGCTACCTCTGCGAATTTAGAGATGAACATGCTAAGCAACAAGTTTTGGATGGGGGCCCTATTTCTTTTCACAAAAATATCTAGTCCTTAAAGACTAGCATTGAATGATGAAGTCAATCAAAGCTCAATCTTCTTATATTCCAGCTTGTGTGAGATTACATAACTTACCATTGGAATTATGGAACCAGGAGTGTTTGAGCAGAGTGGCCAATACCGTTGGTAAACCACTGCATGTGGACCAAGCCACAGCCAAAACTTCAAGAGAACTGGGCCTTCTCTAGACTAAGTCAACCAATGCTAGAGTATGCATTGAAATAAGTGCTGAGCATGATCTTCCTGAAGATGTGAGAATTACTGTAGAGGGCAATTCAGTTGTGGTCCTTATTGAATATCAGGTGTTACCTTCAATGTGCAAGCAATGCAAAGTTTTTGGACATTCTAATACACAATGCTCTAAGAAACTACCCTCAACTTCTAGTGATCCCAATCAAAAATCGACCAAAGTGGGTAATGGAAAACCGGGGAATGACCTTACTTTGAGTACTCCTACATCAACCAAGCATACTACCAATATTCCTCAAGCTGTGGCTGTGGCTGCAGATGCAGAGGAATGTATTGTAAGTAGCTCACAAGAAACCTTGATATTGCCTTAGCATGAAGTACCCAATCCTCAGTTGGCTGCAGTTTCCCACCTTCCTGCCACAAGTTACCTTAGCACTACCACACCAGTGGAGCTACTGGAAAACAATGAGGAAGCTGCCAATAATTCTAAAGAATCAGACTCACCTCAGCATGGATCCTCAGAGGAGGAAAAGGGCATCAATAAGGTGGCAAACTCATTCAGTCAGCAGCCGATAGAAGTAATCTCTAGTCCTGCTGCTCCACTGTCCAGATCAGCAGCTAAGAAAGCTACTAAAATAATTGCAAAAATTAAGGATAAAGAACCTCCTGATATCAAACTATTGATGGGAGGATCCACCAAAGCTGTAAAGTCTGGAAGACAGAAGAGCTCTAAGGGCTCTTTCCACAGATCAGGGAAGTAACTTTCTTTCCTTGTCTTTTTGTCCATAATAAGTTATAATGATATATAACATTGTGGTTATATTTAGAATTGTTTTATGGATTGCTCACCTCTACATTTTGGATTTTGGAATTTGAGGGGTCTTAATGATCCTTTCAAATAAAGGGAGGCGAAAAATTGGGTCTTTAAGAATAAATTATCGTTAGTTGGATTTCTTGATCATAAAATCAAAGATCCCAAGGTCTTCTCCTCAGGTGGAATTTTGTTAGCAATCATTCCTGTTCTCCATGGGGAGAATTTTGATTTGTTGGAACCCTTTGGTGTTTAATGTACAAGTGATGTTTCAATCTTGTCAGTATATTCATTGCAAAGTATATTCCTGTGATGGCCACTACATTTTTGTAGCCACATTTGTCTATGGGGCTAATTGTTACTTAGATAGGCAGCAACTGTGGACAGATTTGCAACAGCATTGTGTTATCACCCCTTGGTGGTATAAGGGGATTTCAATGCCATAAGGAATCCCAATGAAAAAGTACCAGGTGGTGATAGGTCTTGGCTGCCTTGGACGGAGAAATTCAATACTTGTCTCCAATCAACTGAATTAGTTGATCTTAGATACTTTGGCTGCATCTTCACTTGGTCTAATAAACAACTAGGGGATACCCACATCAGCACTAAGATTGATAGGGTCCTGGTCAATGAAAGTTGGATTAAAGACTTCTGTTGGTCCAATACTCATTTTCTCAACCCTGGAGTGTCTGATTACTCCCTTGCTGTGGTATACCCTTACAGTTGCCTCACCTCAAAAGAAAAGACCTTTTAGGTTCTTTAATTTCTTGGTTGAACACCTTAAATTCTTTGAAACTGTTCAGCAAGTTTGGAGGAAAATAATCATTGGTAATCCCATGTATTATGTCTGTGAGAAACTTAAGTATCTTGAGGAGGACCTTAAAAAGTTGAATACAAATGAATTCAGTGATTTGTCATCAATGGTGGCTTCCTATGAACAATAATTGGAAGCCATCCAAAGAAAGTTGGGATCCAATCCCAGTGATCTTGCTAAGCAGGCCATTGAAAGAGAACTGTGCAAGCAGTATCACTGTGCAAGCAGTATCTAGTGTATGCTAGGGCAAAAGAAAGTTTTGCCAACCAAAAGTCAAGGATTCAATGGCTAATGCTAGGGGACCAATGTACTTCATTTTTCTTCAAATCCATTAGTAATTCTAGGAATAGGAGCAGAATCTCTAGTTTGGTTTTGGAGGATGGATCTGTTACCCAGGACATTGAGTTAGAGAAGCACACCTTCATCAACTACTACACAAAATTGTTCGGGACCAAACATTTGAATGGTTATTTTGGATCCTCCAGAGTGAACCAACTTATTACTAAAAAAACTCTCTCATTCTTGAAGTTTGGAAATGGTGATAGAAGTAACTGATAAAGAGATCAAGGACACCTTTTGGTCTCTTAATTCTCAAAAAGCACCTGGTCCAGATGGCTTCATTGCTGCCTTCTTCCATAAAGCTTGGCCTGTTATAGGCCATGAGGTGACCTCAGCCATTAAACTTTTCTTTAGATTTTGTCAACTTTTAAAGAAGGCTAATGCTACCTTAGTTGCTATGGTACCTAAAGTCCCCAACCCCTCCAAGGTGGGGGACATTAGACCCATCTCATGTTGCAATGTGGTATATAAATATATTGCTAAAATCTTAGCCAACAAAATCAAACTTGTCTTACAATCCCTTATTGATCCTGCCCAACCTGGATTTGTACAGGGTAGGAGAATAACTAATAACATATTCCTTATTCAGGAATCAATGAGGGGTTACCACAAACACTCTTCATCCCCTAAATGTGCCATGAAGGTGGATATCATGAAAGCTTATGACAATGTCAAATGGGATTTCCTTTGGGATGTCCTAACCTCCATGAACTTCCATCCAAAGATGATCCAATGGTTGAAAGCCTGTGTCTCCACAGCCAATTACTCCTTGTGTTTCAATGGCGAAGCAATAGGGTACATTCCTGGGCAAAAAGGTTTAAGACAAGGTGATCCTTTGTCCTCTTACCTATTTGTGACAGTCATGGAGGTCTTGACTTGCATTCTTGAGGAGAAGTCTTGTAACGACCCTGATTTTCGGTCGTTAAAAATTTCGTTAAATATTTGAATTTTATTTGGATTTCCTTAATTTCCTTGTGGTTTGTCAAAATTACATTTTTGCCCTTAAACTTTCGTTTATTTGCGCTTTGGCCTACTTAGCAAGCCTAACTAGCTTTTGACCATCTAGTTGGAGAAACCGAGCTAGCAAGCTATCTAGTTACTTTTCCCTAACTGCAAAATGACCGTTTTGCCCCCCTTGGACACTTTGAACCTTTTGAACCCTAGACTTAGAATTTTAATATTCTTTTTCTTTTAATCAAAATGGTTATATTCTTTGTCCATTGGACAATAATGGTTAGGGAAGCTATTACCCATTGGATAATAGCATCCTATTTGTTTATATTAAAAAGAATACTTACTTTAAAGTGCTTTTCCATTATTTTTATATTAAAAGTAACCTAATAGCTATTATCCATTGGATAATAGAAGTTAGGGGAAATTTTACCCATTGGATAATAGGGTGAATCTTTCAAAGTACATGGGGTTTATTAGACTAATCTTTTTCTTTTAAACCCATGTGTCAAAGTACCCATTATTTTAATAGGAGAGTACTTAGTACTAGATTCTTGTTGTACCCTTTATTTATTTTCTATTAGGGATTTGATTCTTCCTAGATTCATTGGTACATGTACCTATATTAGTTAAGTACTTAGTTGCTTATTTAAATTGCCTTAAGTACCATGTGTTCAATTTATTAGTTAATAGGGAATCCTAGCTTTAAAGTCTACTTTTGATGTTTAGTACAAAAAGTACCCCTATTTTATTTGTTTGCTTCCATTTTATGTACATATGTATATATATATGGTACTTTAAAAGCAAGAGAGGAGAGAGAGCCGTGAGAGAGAGAGAGAAGAGGGGGGGGGGGGGGCCGGATGGGAGGAAGAGAGGGAGGGAGATTTGTTGTGTACTTGGCATTGAATCAACTTTGTACTTCCAATCTTTGAGATTACTTCTCTTCCAAACCAAATCCTAACTCCATTGTACTCTTTTGAACACCTTGCAATTGTTTGAACCATTGGATCTTGTACAATTCTCATCTCCACCCTTCATTTGGTTCAAAGAATCAAATCTAGTACAAACCCTAGCCATGCAACCCTAGGATTCTCCTTTGATCTTTCAAAAGTTGGCTTGACAAGTGTCAAAGTGAGGAAAGGAGAGAGAGAGGGGGGCCGGCCATTGAGGGAGAGGGGAGGAGCTCAAGCTTTGCCTATAAATAGAGGCCCATTCCAAGCATTTCAACTCACACCTCAAGCATTTGCTCTTCCTTCTCTCTAGAAAACCATTTCTGAATTTCTGGGCAGCCTACTGTCCCTTCGAAAATCCTCCGTTTTCTCCTGCTTAGAGTAGTTTTTAGGATCAACTTCCTTCGGGAAAATTGTAGAACACTTCGAGAGCTTCAAGTTAGACCCAAGAACCACCCCAATCGGTTAAGAAATGACAAAGTTATTGTCATCCAAAGTTCAGTGAAAATTCTGGATTTTCATTTCCTAACAGCTTACTGTCACTTCTTTCATCCCCATTTTTCTCCTACCTAAAGTCGTTTCTAGGATTAACTTCCTTCACAAGAGTTGTAGAGCGTTTCTTGAGCTTCGATTTGGACCCAAGAACGACGCTATTCGGCCAAGGATTGACCGAGTTACTGCCGTCCGAAGTTCGGTCCAGATTCGGGAGAAATTCCACCTAGCTTATTCGGCCCCGACTAGTTTCGGATCAAGGTAGGATACTCTTACCCTATCCCTATGTATATATATAAGATCTCGTTATCTTCCGTTTCAAAGAAAGTGATCTTTGTTTACTTTTCATTTCAAGTACTCGTATTTTGATCTTTCGGAAAGTTATGAACTTGAATATATGAATTGCTTGTATTACTTGTGACACGATAAAGCATAAGTGATTCTTCACTCCAAGGGCGTCCGAACATGTGGCGTTATGCTTTAAGCGTTGATTTGCATATGTTTAGCAACATAGAGTTGGATGATCTTGCTTGTTTGTTTCAAGATTAAAATGAGTGGTTTGTGTTTACTTTGTAAAAGTCCTACCGCGAAGTCTTGCATATAAACGAGACACAAGAACCAAGAAAGTAGAAACATGACACCTAGGGTGTGGTTGACAAGGAAAATGTGTTTTCCGAAAAATAAGAAATCTTAGAAACTACATAATGACCATTTCGAGGGCATTATGTGTGTGTGTGTGTGTTCCAATGGGAATCCGGAATAGCGGAACCATTGTGAGGTTGTGTGTGTGCGTTCCCATGGGATCCCGGACCGGCGGAACCATGGTGAGGTATAGCTTGGTTATCCGCGGAGAGGAGCCAATGCAATTGTGTGCCAAGAAGACTGGTGCAAAGGTCTCATGTCAAATGGAACACCTACGGAGCCAATTGCGTCCCTGGTCAAAGAAGGCAGTTTGTGAATGCTTTAAATCTTTGATCATTTGAGCTTTGGCGGGTAAGGATTTCCTAAAGCAGTCCTTTTGGTGACCCTGTAGCCAAACATATTTGGTTCCTTGTTTCTTTTTTTTTTTTGTATTTCAAATGCTCTTACGGGGGGGGGGGGGGGGATTTTAAATTCCATTGGAAATGTGGCTCTTCCAAACTTATCAATCTCTATTTTGCTGATGATCTTATGATTTTCTGCAAAGGTGAGGTGAGCTCCATCACTCACATTAAACAATCCTTGACTGAGTTTGAGACCTTGTCTGGTCTCTCCCCACTTACTTTTTCTTCTTTGGACTTAATGGTAAAAGTTTCTGGAGTGTAAAAACTCCAAGTGATCCATCTTGGGTTTGGAGGAAAATCCTCAACCTTAGACCTCATGTCTAGCCTCATATTAAGTATAAAATTGGGGACGACTAATTAACCTCTTTGTGGTTTGACAACTTACATCCCCTAGGTCCCCTCTTACCAAGATTTAGACCTAGGATTGTCTATGATTGAGGGCTTCCCAAGGATGTCATTGTGAAGCCTATCATTAGGGATAATCGACTACAAGAAAAATGAGAATACGTGACGAAATGGTGGTGAGGAAAGTAGATTTCGTCTTCAAATATACCTAATTTGTGAGGAAAATACTTTTTCGTCATCAATTAAGAGGGCAAAAAAATTTTAGGTGAGGAAATTTTATTTTGTCACCAAAAACAGTTAATCAGTGACGAAAAAATAAATTTTGTCAGCAAAAGGGTGGACAAAAAAATATAAGTTGACAAAAAAATAAATTTTGTCGCTAATTCGTTTCCTCCACATATACTTGCAACTATTACGTGACGAAATAATTCCTCACAAAAGGAAATATTTTGGGTGACGAATTCTTTTTTGTCTTCCATTTTAAAGAGGGAATTTTTTTTGTCTTTGGTAACATCGACACTTCAGAAGTGACCAAAATATAACACAAAACTACGTCTTTTTAGGTTACACCGTATCTAAATTGCCCCCTTTTCTCTCTAGCGCACAACACAGAAGGATATTTTCCCCCAACTAGGTCTTGTATCTCGTCAGCTTCTGTCAGTTCTCCGCATGTGTTCTGCAGCTCTGGTATCTCCTCCTTCTTAATCGGTTCCTCTCTCTAGTACTGGTCTCTCTCTCCCTCTCCCTCTCCCTCTCTCTCCCCCTCTCTCTCTGCGGTGGTGATTTATTTAGGGTTTGTTTTTTTGAAATTAGGGGTTTGGGTTCTTTCGACAGTTGGGTTTCTGCGGTTGTAGTTTCGGGACTGAGGCAGTGGTGTGGTGATATTGGTAGTGGCGGAGGTGAATTTCCGGTTGCGGGGGGGCTCCTTCTGGCCATGGCTGCAGGCAATCTAAGTTAGTGGTACCTCTTCTTTCTTCAAGAGAAATCCAAGCCCTGTTTGAGATCCATATGCATAGAGCATTGCTCCTATTTTAGATTTTTCAATTGTTTGGAAATTCGTGGGGTGAAGAGATATGGAGATTTTTGTGTAATCGAGGACTTAGGGTTGCGGTTTGGATTTTTTTATGCTAGATTGGCGAAACACATCCGTTAGGCTAGCAATTTTCCCTCTTTTTTCTTTTACTTTACTCTTTCCTTTTCCATTTCAGACTGCATGTTTAAGGGTTTTTTTGTGGGTCTTCGACGCAATAGTTGTTACTGACAGGATCGACCACTGATATTTCGCCGGAATCTCAATCGGAGTCACACCTGGTTGTGACATGTAAGCTATATTTTCATTATTTTGGAAGCCATAAAAAAATAAGATTCGTTTCACTGGGGAGCCAAAGAAAAATTGTACAGTCTCACTACCAAAAGGGGGGCTTTTGTCTTGTTTAGAGTAGCCTTGTATATCTGCTACTTATGTTGGTAGAAACTGGAAAAAGTGACCTTGATGTGTTTTGTTTTACTTGAATCCATTTGTTGTTGCATGTGCATCCATAAAACTAGCATTGCACCCATTCAATGCAATATCTTTTTCTATCACAGGGTTGGATATTGCAATATTTTTCCGATCAAATTTGTCCTATTTGCATCCAGTGTCCCTCTTTAGTCTTTACTATACTAGTGACAACATTCGGTTGGTAATCGATAATAGCATGGCAGTAAAGACCATAATGTTTGATAACAATTCGAATTATGATTGTTGAGTAATCAGGTTAGTGTGGACAGAAATGGCTAAAGGAGGAGGATAAAAGGATGGGCAAGAGATGGATAGACTTACCAAATAGGATGTCAATGGAATATTTGATGGAGAAAACAATGTAAAAGCTCTGTTTCGCCAAAGCCAGGTTAGTACCATCCATTCATTGTAATTTTAGTGCAAGGAGCATAGGGTTTTGGGGATAAAATTTCCTTCTTTTGTTTCTTGTTTACTAAATTTTTTGAGTTCTGCATCTGACAAACTTTGTGTGAGCAAATTTATGTTAGTAGACTACTGGTATTCAAGTGTTGGCATGCCTAGCCAGTTCTAGGTAAATAATTTTTAGTTTTGGTTGTCACAAACTTCATTTATACCAATTTATATCAGCAGATTACTAGTATTCACCTATTGGCATGCCTAGCCATCTCTACGTATGGTATTTATGCATCTTCGTCTGCATGTTTTTCTATTCAATAGCTTCTAAGCCTCATGGAGATCATTCTGATGTGTCTTTGATGGCATGATTCCAATTGGACGATTTTGAGGCTAATAATTTTTTGGTTTTATATATTTGTCAGGCACACATAGCTCTTAATGACATAAATTGCTGTTGTTAAAGTTTCAAAAAGGCATTGGTTTGGAGCCGAATGATGGTTGGTGACAGTTTCTAACTTTACTTTTTGCTTATACTCAGATATTGTTATACCATCCTAATTTAACTACAAGCTGGCTGGTATTTGCAAAATGTGAACTTGACTATTTTATAATGGGAAGGTTGCTTTCATGTTGAAGGTCCCAACAAAATCCAAGGTATCAATGCTGTTGCTGCTATTTTGGACGTCAACATTCTTGATGAAGTTGCTCCAGTAAGTCTCAACATTTAGCATTGGGCACTTAGTTTTACTGGCATGTGAAGTTTTCTACTTGTGACAGTTTTCATCTTGTGAAGTGTAAATAGTAAAAGGGACATAAAAGCAATTTTTGTGAGTGTAAACTGAGTAGAGAACTCTTGCATTCATAGGTTTATCTCGTCGCAAAAAGTACGGTGTGTGGTGTTTGTTTTCCTTGTCTGTTTGTGTACTTGTGAATTGGTCTCTCTTATTTTATTTTTTTGTAGCTTTGTGTTTTTAATGGAGGTAGTTAGGGATTGATCTCTATGGAGATCCTTGTTGTATAGCCAGAGCTATGCCTCTGAGTATAAGTTCTATGTTTGTTTGTGCTTTAATGATAGTATAGCTATCAAAAAAAGAAAAGGTTTGAAATAGAGTTTGAATATGCATTATGGAAAAACCAGTAGCCCATTTACCACCTGATTGTTTCTCCCCATTGATTTATATTCACGTTATATTTGAAAAATCTGCTAGACTTTGGGATATTTGATTGATGAGATTCTAAGAGTTATTAGTGGAGTGGGACCAAAGTTTTTAATTGTAAATGGAAAGTAGAAATTCAAGCCACTGATTAGGTTGTCCAAACCTTTGAATCTGAAACCTTTGAATTAAGCAAACTAAATTTTTGATGACAAGGGACACTCCTTGTGAAACCATTGTCAGCAAATAACCCTGTAAATTATTTACTTGGTAAATTTCTCCTTTGTGGAAGACAGAGAAGGGTTGTAGAACTGTTTTATACAGGAAAAAGAATATGTTTAAGGGTAGTAGATGCTCTTAAGAAAGGCGAGGCTGATGAGCTGATCTCTTTTATAGCAGTTGATTTATTTTTTGTCTATATGCGAATTTGATGCTTAAGTTGATCAACAGAATGACCTCAACAATAAAGTAGGAGAGGGTAGTAGGGTTACAAATGCTCACTCTCACCTCGATACTCTTTAACCACGCACAGTCATTCGAAAAAAGATATTTCCGAACAACTAGTTGCGGACGTGGGTGATTTAAAGTAACAGAAAATGTTTCAACTGATGGGAAAAATGTTGAGGACCAGTTCTACATGAAACAGCGAAAGGGAATTTACACATTTGTTTGTGGAAGATGGAGAAAAGCACTACCCTTAAAAGATATGATACTTGGCCTTCTTTGAGTTGTACATTTTTTTTTTTGTTGTTTATTGCCATTTAATTGTTGGTGAATTTCTCTACGCTCATTATGGAATTGCAATTGGTATCCAACTTTAGTTTAATGGCAGTAGCTAGCTCCTCCCAATTGGTATCCAACTTTAGTTTGATGGCCCTCCCAATTGGTACCCACCCCCTAAAAAATCAGCTTGTTTCTTGCTTTCCAAACTGATATTGTGAAAAATGACCATGTGATTGTAGCAAGCCTCGTAAATGATGCTACATTTTGATGCTACATTTTAGGCCTTCCTCCTCTATTAGGACTACTGGTGTATCTGTGAACGGGGAGTATGTAACACACCTCAAGGGAAAGGTGCAAGAGCAAGTTGAGAAAATTCAAAAGCAAGCTGAAAAAATTTAGAAGCAAGTGGAAGAAATTGAAGCAGCAAACAATAAAATAGACGTGCTCGTAGAGGCAAAAGAGGATCAGGGGAGGACTTTGGCTAGTGTTCATGGCGTTTCTTAAACACCAAGGATTCACCGGTTAACGATTTGCTGGTTAGTACATCTTGCTTTCCCTATTTATACTCATAATGAGAAAACTGGGAGTGGGCTGTATATTTTTGTTGGTTTGGTTTTCTGCCCCCCACCCCCCGCCCCCCTCCCCTTTTTTTTTTTTTGCCCTTTTTGAGCATATGTTTTCTATTTATGGAGAATATGAAAATTTTTATATGCTCTCCTTTGATGTTAACTATTTGTTCCTTCTTGATTAATTGATCTCTACATCTTATATGGCTAAACAAGTTGCACTAAAATAGTCTAGTTACACAACGCAGTCTTGAGTCTAATAGTAATAGACACGCAAACAGAGGTCTGACGGCTGCACTTGCAGGTTGCTGGTTTAACTTCCACGTCATCTCTCTCTCTCTGTCTCTCCAATTGTTTTTGATTTGTCTTCTCTGTCATCTCTCTCTCTCTCTCCAATTGTTTTTGATTTGTCTTCTCTGTATACGGGACCGAAACGGCTTTTTTGTCCTGAAATAGAGGGATTCCACCTCTTTACGGCGGGGACACAACATGGACACGCGGGAGACACAACATATATGGGGAACACAGCTCCTTAGGGGTATAAAACCTTGTAGCTTAACATAACAGCCCTTTTATTATTCTACATTCTGCAGTTACATACAGTATGACTATAAATATGGGCCTTAATTTTCCGAACGGGCATGGGTAAAGCTCCCACAAATATTGCCAATAATAGCACAACTATGCTTAGAATCTCACTATTGCATTGGATCAATCAAACGTGACTATTAGACATACACTTCACAGATAAATAGATGACCATGCTATACAAGAGTATGAGGCTTTTTCTCTCTTTAAAAGTTTGGAATGTGCATTAATCATCCCATGCGGTGAATCATTTTGTTTTCATTGATTGTGTTGTGGGAGGTTTCAAAGGGATGTGGGGTGTGGAGTTGGATGTGAATGAGTTAGCTCGAGGATTTTGATTCTGACTGGATAGACTTCTGTGGTAGGGTTAGAGGAGTGTGTTTTTCGGCTTTTCTGGTATGGGTCCTGTGACTGCTTTGTGTGATGTTTGGCTTGCGTTTCTTTATTTCTGTTGCTGGTTTTATGTTGTTGGGGGGCTGCTGCTTTGTTTGCTGTCTTCCAGCTGTTGCATCTAATGGTGTGATTGTGGTTTTTGGCTACTCATGTCTACTGTTTCTGCTTTTAATTTTCTGGATCGCTTGGCTGATCTTTGCTGATGTTTTTTGGGTGAGGTCTGCTCTTAATTATTGGTAGTGAAGTTCTATGGCATCTCTTGCGGTTAAGGTGGAGTTGGTTCCTACTTTTGGTTGCTTCTATTAGGCCTCGTGGTACTGGTGTTGTATTTTGAGTTAGGTCCTCACTTGTGTCATTTATATATTGTTAAGTTTCTATAATATTTTGTGTTTTATTAACATCATAATCTAAATACTTTATCCTACTTTTTATGTGTGCAGATTGAATATGCATAAGGTTGGTAGCGGGGAAGATGGTATATATATGCTCTTCTATGAAAATTTTTTGTTTGGATATATATGTTTCTATGAAGAGTCCTCTTTTGGATGAAGGTCCGAGTCTTCTTTTTTGGATACATGCTTCTATGAAGACTCATTTTTTGGATGAAGTTTCGAGTCTTCTTTTCTGGATACATGCTTCTATGAAGACTCTTTTTGGTTGAAGTTCCGAGTCTTCTTTTTTCATTTTAATGATGCTACCAAACTATGATGAACATATATGGTATATATTGTCTACCTTTCATGTTTTTGTCATGGGAACATTGATGTTTTAGATCCTATGGTTGAATGGACACATTTGGTGTAAAATACATAGTTCTTGTGGTTAATGGATGTCTAGTTTGGTTCATGATTATATTGGTTTATGAAGATGTGTAGGCTATTATGGTGTAATGTATAATTCATTTGTTTGGACGAGTATTGAATTCTAAAATGAATAGGATAATATTGTCTTGTAAGAAGAGTGTTGGTGACAATTGATTGGCTTTAATTTGAAATTTTAGGCGACAAAATATTATTATTTTTAATTAATTCCTTCAGTGACGAAATTTTTTGTCACCTATGCACTTACCTTGATCAATTACTTGCCACAATTAGTGACAAAATTGATAATGGGTGACAAATAATTATTAGAATGGTGACGAAATGTTTCGTCGTCAAAAAGCATAATACGTGACGAAGAAAATTTCATTACTAAGTGATTTTTTTGCAACGAAATTTTTTGTCGTCAAAAGACATTATAGGTGATGAAAGACAAATTTTGTCACCAGGTAGGAATCCTTAACAACCTTTAGTCGACAAATTTTTTTTCGTCACGCATACTATTTATGACGAAAAACATGCAATTTGTGACAATTTTCATTTGTCACCTAATGCAATTTTTCTTGTAGTGATCAGTGGGCATACCCTATGACTTAATCTCCTGATCTTAATGAAGTGAGATCTAACCTACAATTAGTCCCCATCAATGATACCTTAGGAGACAGATGCATTTGGACTCTCACTACGTCTGGGAAATTTACTATCTCGTCCCTTTGGGAACATTTGAGACCTCATTTCCCTGCTACAACCTGGGTTAAAGTGGTATGGTTTTCAGGGCACATAGGATGTGTAGTGTGATTTCATGGTTGGCCATTCAGAATAGATTATCTACTGAAGGTAGAGTAGTTCTGTTCGGCAAGAAATCCTTCTCCATCTGTAGTTTTTGTATGGGTGTAGAATCCCATGATCACCTTTCTTTGAGTGTCCCATAGCTACACAGATTAGAGGTATTCTATCCCCTAAGACTCCTCATGTGGCAGGATTGACCTCTTGGCAGCAGTGGGTAAGTAGTTTGTCCACTATGAAGGGTAAATCCTTGGCAGTCACAGTTGCCAAGCTTGTATTTACAATCTATGTGCACCAAATATGGCTTGAAAGGAATTTTAGAAAGTTCCAGAATCTTAGTTGCCCCCCTGGAATAGTTAACAAAATTTCAAGTGAGGTCAGAAACAGGTTGTTTTCCTTAGAACTTAAGGGACCTCCTTATTTACTTTCTATGTGGAACATTCATCATTAATCTAAACATTTTTTTTTTGTAAAGAGAGATTGTATTACCAAAAGAGACAAGAAATACAAGAAACAAGGGGCATGCCCCAGAAAAAAATCAGCAATCTACTGGAAAAACAAGATAGGAACACCAAACTAAAAACAAGAGCCTAACTACAGCTAGTTACAAAATATGTTCTAAAATGTTCCAAACTCTACACAAAGCTCTATTAACAGTGCGACGACCATAATTCCACCAAGAAGATGCTTTATCCCGCATATCCTTAACAATAATATCATAGATGGCATCTGAAGTGTACTGCTTGTTGCAAAAATAATTTCATTCCTCGTCTTCCAAATGTATTACACTGTACCCGCCATTGCTAACTTGTAGAGGGCAGATAAAAGATATTTCTTCTTGAGGTGCTGAATAGCCCAATCTATTTCTTGCCCCCATTCTATTGGACTTCTAGAAATGCTAAACATATGAAGAACTTTACCCCAAATGCATGCTGAGAAAGAACAATCTAAACTTACTTGGTAGATTGGGTTTCTACTCATATCATTTCATTTGCAGGTCACTATTCAAGGGGGTTAAACCTCACAACTTTCCCTTTGATCTTCTAGCTTCCATCACCAGGTAATTTGGACTCACATGATCCAGTTACCAAATCATTCAGATCAGTCACATGTACAGTTCACTATTAAAGGGGTTTAGACTGTTATTACTTCTATCCTAGTAGGTAGATACTTTAATCTTTGGTGACTGACATCTGAGGTACAATTTTGAAGTGTGTACCTACTATATTACTATATTGTGTTTTATCCTAGTGAGTTGTGTGCTTGTGCCTCATCCTTCTCGTTTGAGAGTGGAGGTAATAAATAGTGGGGGAATCATGTGAGAACTAGTGGAGGGAGTTGGTGGAGCCCTTTATTCCCTATGCTTGTGAGAAAAAGATGAGTGGGAGGTTAGTTTTCAAGGGTGATATAAGCCAGTGAGACCTCATATTAAGCTTGGGAAACCTTGTTCTATTGTTATAGTTTGTTCACCTTTTTTGGTTGCACTTATGTTGTTGCAATTGTTCAAGAAGAGCTGCTGCACTATACTTGTTGGACCACATTTGATGCCAGACATACTAGACCATGTCTAATCTCATTTCATTTAACCATATCTGAGGTTTATGAGCTCAGGGTAGTTGTAAATTGAATATGATTGCTGAAGCTTTTCTGATGGGCATTTGATGTACTTGTATTGTTCTAGAAGCATATGAAATTTGGTAGTGCTGTTATTCCTTGTAATTACCAGATTTCTATCTTGCTTTAGCTTATCCTTGGGGGGCTGTCCCTTGGAACATTTAGGCTTTCCTAGGGGGCATGTCCCTAGTTGTTTGCTCCTGCTATCTGCCTTCAGTTGGTCAATTGCTTGTTTGCTGGCAATTAAGTTGCTGTCAGTTATTGCTAAGTTCTTGTCTGCCAAGTTCTGTTATGGCTGTTGTGCTGTTAAGACTGTTGTTATGCTATATTGCTGCTTTTCTATGAAGTCCTTCGGCTGCTATTCGGTTCTATTTCTCGCTGCAGTAGGATCTGCTATTCTGTTCAGTTTTGCTAGATGTTAATGATGCTTTCATGATCATTGCTGAATTTGTCTTAAAGCTGGGGCTTTAGATTTGTTTTGAAGTAGTTGACTGCTATCAAGTGTTTATTGCTGCAATTATTATGTAGTCAAGATATTCCTTGCTGCTGATTGCATATACTATTGCTGTCAAGCGGTTTGATGATACTGTTCTAAAGTTGTTTTGATGTTGTTATCATACCCATCTGACTTTTATCCACTGCTTTCAACAGTGGGGTTGGATGATTTAGCTTGATGCTTTTAATTCTGTCAAATCTCTTAGAAGGAATGGAAACATTTAGATCCCCTTTCACTGTAGCTTTTCTTCATAGCCTTTGGATTAGATCAATGCAGCCACTTGGCATAGTTCATTTTCTCAATTTTTGTTTTTTCTTCTTTTTCCTCCTGAGGTATGCCCCTTGCAGGCTGTACATTCGCTTAGCCTCCTTTTCTATTTCAAGCTATTTTACCCAAAATAAAAACATATATGCCAATGTCAAATATCATCTTTACCACTTTCAAGAAAAGGGAAAAAAGATAAATTTTAGTCTATGACCCAAAAAAAAAGACGTGACTTGTAAAAAATCTAACAAAGACAACAACCCTTACGTGTCAACCTAGTCATAGGTGTCGCTAGATGTGAAAAGTCTTGGACAAAACGATGATAATATCCGGTCAAACCCAAGAAGCTACAGATCTCAATCACATTCTTCGGCCGTTGCCAATTCATAACAGACTCTATCTTTCCTGGTCCAACGGACACTCCATGCTTCGAAACCACATGACCCAAAAATTTAACTTCGGACAACCAAAACTCACACTTACTAAGCTTAGCGTACAAACGGTGCTCTCTCAAGAGTTCAAGAACGATGGCAAGATGAGTTTGGTGTTCTCCTCCATAGGCGAATAGATCAAGATATCATCTACAAATACGACTACAAAACGATCGAGATAAGTGCGAAAAATACAATTCATCAAGTCCATGAACGTTGCTGGTGCATTCGTTAACCCAAAAGGCATAACTACGAATTCATAATGACCATAACGTATACAAAAAGAGGTTTTTCAAATATCGTCTCTCCACGGATCCAAAAAAAAAAAAAAAGGAAGATCCTCTCTTCGGACCCTTAACTGATGATAACTAGACCTCAAATCAATTTTAGAGAAGCAAGTCGCACCCCGAAATTGATTAAATAAGTCATCGATTGTAGGCATGGGATACTTATTCTTAACGATGACATGGTTAAGCTTACGGTAATCGATACATAAACGAAGTGAGCCATCCCTCTTTTGCGCAAAAAGTGCCGGTGCTCCCCACGGAGGTACTTGGACGAATAAACCCCAAGTTTTCCAATTCCTGCAACTGAATCTTCAATTCCCTAAGTTCGGCAGGAGTGAAACGATAAGGAGGTACGGAGATTGGAGCGGTGTAGACACCCCAATTTGGCTCAATGAGTATTTCGAGTCCTTCCTTGGGGACCGTCTCGATGACGAATACGATATGTGGTTATTGTGGTTGACTTCATGAAAGCCTTAGAAACTTTGTGGAACTCTTAAGGGATTAAGGAAACACTTTGGAATAAGTGATAGGAGTGCCAACGACACTTAGAGTGGATAGAAATGTGTTGACGCGTGTTTTAGCCTTGGTAGCATCGTCGATCCTCAATTAAGTCTACTTTCAGCCCATTTTACATAAATTAAACTAGGGAAAATTTTATAAATGGTCCCTCTAGTTTGCACGAGTTCTCATTTTTCGTCCCTTTAATATTAATTGTATCAGTTTTAACCCTATAGTTTTCATTCCATCTCATTTTCGTCCCTCTCCCTGACGCTGTCAAGGAAAAAAATGGAATTGAAGGGCAAAATTGTCATTTTCTCTCATAGAGGGACTAACTTGAGATTTTATGTAAACCAGATGGACTATTTTAAAAATTTTACATTTTACTTTCGTTTTTTGCAAATAAAATAAAAAAGACCATGAGTAATGTATTTGACAGCTGAATTATTTTTTATTGGGTAATCAAACTATATTGGAAAAAATTATATTTCATTACACATTACAAAACTATTAGAAAAAGCACAAATCAACCCCCTTTTTGGGTAATTCAGCTTGAAATTGAAAAAAGAGACTAATCGAATATACAACCTACAAGGGGCATATACCAGGAGGAAAAGAAATGAAAACAAAAAGATTAAGAAAATTGCTTACGCCAAATGGCTACAAGGCTAAAAGATATGCGTTGTTTTCAATCCATCTAGTAAGAGGGAAGGAAAACGCCTTGAAGAAACCATAAAAAATATAACAGAATAACATTAAACTTCACTGACTGAACGCCTTAAACTGAACTCCTCAAGAGATGTAGTGAGCTGAACTTAGAAATACAACCCACTAACAGCACTAGTCCCATCCTTGATGAACTCATAACAGCAGTAAGAAATCTATGCATATGCTGGACACGGCAGCAATGAACAGCAGCAGCAATCCTTTATGCACGGCAGCAATCCTTTGTGCACTCAACTTGAACTTGAACTCCATATTTCAGCAACTTGCTCGACTGCCCTCACGAATGCAGGGTAACTATAACTATAAGGGCTCAGATGGTTTTAGCAACTATACATCATGCAGAGGACGTCCCCCTCTGCGAAGGGAGATCCCAATGACATCCCCTGTTGGTTAGGCATATACTACAAAATGACACTTTCAACATTCTAAACGAACTACCAGTGGAATTAGCAACTGAATTACAACAAGAAGAGCATCTCCTAGCTGAATTAGCAGCTACAGAAACAAGTAAGCATAGCAGCAACTAGAGAAACAAGTGAGCATCTAATCGAACAGATGCAACAACAGAATCTAGACAGCAATACATGGACATACAAGCATCTGTATCTGGATAGCACAAAATGGACAAAATGGAACATGGACAGTTCAGTTCTTTGGCACCCAAGACGTATCCAGCAGCAAAACTAGTAAACAACATCAACAACAACTTCTGAATGGCACTTTCAATAGAAATGGCAGTTAAAGTAGGTGACTGATGTCTTTGTATCATGTTCTTATAATCTCCTTATTTTTTCACCCGATAAAAAAAATGTTCAAAATCCGTGTTTATTTGTTATATGAGTGATCTTATGAGTAAGTCCTAAAATAAATACACTTATACCCATATTTTAATATATTTGATCTCTTAATATTCAATAGTGTTTCATTGCTTAATTAAACACAATTACAAGATTTTTAAACACTACTGAGCAACTTTTTCTTTTTAATCATGTGACAAAGAAAATAACGAGAGTGAAAATTCAATTGAAAAAAAAATACAATACCAAGACATTTAACATAGGGGTTGCTTTTTGAATTTTCTAATATCTTTTGTGATATATATAATAAAAACCTTAAAAAATTTCAACATATTTTGATTACTCAATATAAAATGAGATGAGAAATATATTACATATGATGTATTTTAAATTTATTCACAAATCAAAAAGTAAAAAATATAATTTTAGAAATAGTCCCTCTAGTTTGCATGAAATCTCAATTTAGTCCCTCTGTGAGGAGAAATGACAATTTTGTCGTCCCATTCCATTTGTTTCATTAACGCCGTAAACGAAAGGGACGAAATTGAGACAGAATGCAAATTATAGGGCTAAAAGTAACACAATTGATAGTAGAGGAGAAAAATGAGAATTCACGCAAACTAGAGGGACCATTTGTAAAATTTACCCCATTAAACTTCCTTATTTTTGTGGTTGGATTCCACCATTTTGTAGTACTTTCAAAACCATCTTTATTAATATATAATAAGGCTTAAGCCGATTTGAAATGAGAGAGATACAAGGATTTTACCAAAGCAATCCATTTTCTGACCCACTAAGGGTAAAATTGTCATATATTTTGATGTACAAAATACTTTTGATCCAAACCACATGGGTTAAAAAGTAGACTCAACAAGCTTTCTAATGGTCCAAAGAACATGCAATATCAAGTTTGGGAGTGTCCGGAGCAAGCCTGCGAAATTTGGCCTTTTGCTAAAAAATCCTTTTCACGACCTCGAAATCCATTGAGCGGCCAGCAGATCATTGTTTTCTAGATTCTGGAATGTTCAACAACTTTTTGATCCGTTTGCCCAAACCCTAGCAGCCACAAGCCATTACTTTGAGGCTACGAATAAACTTACCATAGAGGTCTTGAAGCTCTAAATTTCCATATCAATTGGGTTAATCTCGTCCGTTTGATCGGTCCTTCAAAACCTTATAAATAGGGGTCCTCTAGAGCTTCAAAATACACATCTCTCCATTCCATGATCCGCTCCCAAACTCTACAGAAATCATCTCCTATCAATCCTCTACAAAAGCCCTAACCTCCCATGAGTAGCCGCATCTAAAAGTGAAAACCCCCGAAAGAACTCACTTTTTCTAGGGTTTTGTGAAGTTGACCACCACAATCAGCCACTATTATTTGCAATCAATCGCAATCCGAGCAATCAATCTTTTGAGGGATCAAGGTGGTGAGGCTTGGGGACCTATGGTTTGAATTAATTTCCGTCTATTGCTTTTAATCAATTCTTTCTATTAACTGTATGCATTTTGGTGTGAGGAAGAACATCGGCTGGGACATCGTTTCCACGGCTGGTATATCAATCCAGTGGGATTCCACGGCCATGACATCTATTCACCAACCGTGAGATCCATTTGCTGGGATAGTTCGTTTTTCTGTTTAATGCATATTTTGCTTATTCTTCTGGCTCACCTTTTCAACTATTAAAGGCTAAAAATAAATTATGTGTCTATAATTAAATAAAGCAACCATTAGTCGTACATCGAATGACTATGGGCCAGTCTCACGACTGGGTGAAAAGGGGTGCCTAACACCTTCCCCTTATCATACCTTTGGCTCCCGTACCTGGAATCTCTACCTATTATTTCCTAATTTTTATAAACTAGGTGGCGACTCTATTTTGATGATAACCGTTATTGTGTGTAGATGTTCCTATCTATAGGAATGCCCACGATTTTGGTTTATGAAGTGGAATCCAATCAAAGATGATCTGTATGGCAATGCCCCATTGAGGAGGTGTCTACAGTTTTTGGCGACTCTGCTGGGGACTTGAAAGCCATAACCAGAAAGTTTGACATAGGATTAATGCTTGCTTGCTTTATTTAATTCCTGTATCATATGCATCGAGTGGGTAACCTCGTTGAGTTCACCTAATATCTCGGCATGTCACGGGCTATGTTAAGGGTTCTAGCAAACTCCACAGTCACTTGTACCCTATGGTATATCAAAAAGGGGATCACCTGATTGCCGCCTATGATGGGCTTGTGAGAAGACTGGTATCCTTTGACAACGGACCACCCTTGAGACTACCTAACCTTACATGCGTTAGAAAGCCATAGAACCTATCAAAATAGGACAGGATCCTGTAGGTTAGGAATCTACTTGCATCTTTTGTAGAAGTTCTTCCTTGCACCTTGTAAGTGTTGTTGTAACCACTCTTTTTGTGCAGAAGGGTTAGGGCTTGAACTAATGGCCCTAACCCTAAGTCTTTATAGCTAAGCACTAATGGCGTTGCCTGCAAGGTATATTTCTGGTAAGTCGAAAGCATCACTGCTTATTTCTCACTCCCACTTTACTTAAAGCACCGTGAAGCATGGATTTCTAGAACAAAATTAAACACTGAAAAAAAAATATATAAGCTGCCTCGTTGGCAATTGAGCTGAGGTTGCTCTATCAATCTCTGCCTTGTAGGGCTAAAGGAAAGGGGGAGTGTGAGGTAGTAGAGCAGGTTATGGATGATGAGTCTAGGACATTATGGATAGAACTTACAATACTTATTTCTCGATGGATGATTCAACATGACAAGTGTAGGACTTTGATTCCTATTTCCAAATCGGCCTAGCAACCCATCTTTCAAAATTCAAAATTTTGAGTATGCTTATTGCAATGAGCCGGTAAGATTTAGGAGTTTGTCAATGTGCTAGCGCATCATGTGGATCCCAATTGCCTCAATCATGTTTTGAGAAAGAGAAAGAAAAGGGAAAAACTTGTTGAATGAGTTTCTGATAGATCAACCACAATGCGCTTTGGTAAAAACGAGTTTTGAAAAATATTTGCTGAAAGAATAATCTAAAGCTAGTAGAAGATTATGCTAGCATTATGTGGAGTAAAGGAATCTTCTCTATCCAAGAGAGAGAGAAACTTTCAAAACTTTTTAGTAAGAATGCCTGATGATAATTCTCAAATGACAAGTTTTTCTTAAAACTAAAAGTTGTGTGATGGAACATACAAATAGCCGCTAGCACAGTGGTGGACTCTAAGTCTACTCTCCGTTGTAGTCATCTGCTCAGCTTTTTCGGTCTATCTTATAGTGTGGATTGGCTTGAATGTAGGGTCTTAAGTATCATGCAATATTTGTAAGCAACTAGTTTTAAGAATCATCCATAACAAAAATTGTTGGCTGTCTATGGTATCCGATAAACTATGCATGCACACGAATTGCTATACATGACTCATCCATAATCTGTGTAAGTAAATGTGGTGCTATGTATATCATTTTGCTTGCCTTTCTCTAACCTTGTAGGGGACTAAACCAAAAGAGAAGTCCATCACCCTCATAGCACATTGCATAGTCACGTGTTGATATTGGGGGTCATTTGATTGAGCCACCACATCATATGTGGGGTAGTTTTCATACTAAGGGTGATAGACGTGTCTGATGAATGCACCACATAGACCATTGATTTTGGACATCTCAACTTGAGCATGATTAGGTTTTTGCTTCTCCTAGATTTGGGGTTTGATCTTAGACGTGATGGTAATGGCTGACAAGAAAGTTAAAGTTTTAATCCAACTGAGTTTTGAGCAACGGTAGCCGTGTCCATCATGTCTTGTCTTAGATTTTAAAACAATATTTTCATGGGAATCCTACCTAACTAGCTTTACCGCCATTTTGGCCTATGTTTTGTTTCTCTTGAAAAATTGATGTCACTTTGCTTATTATGGTTTATGGCAAATTGTCGCACTTAGCATATGTGGATCTTAAATTTGAGTCTCCTTTGACTGGAACTACGAGTGGCCCAATTCTATTTTTGGGATACATGGACACCTTTTGGTCGTTCACAAATTTGAAATGTTTTCTCTTGTGCTAATTTAACGCCATGAGAACGCTCATGATGCATTAAATGCTAAAAACAATCCACAAGGGTTTCAAAGTAATCTTATGACATCTTTTGGAATACATCATAATCACTCAAATTGTCAAAAGCACAAAATGAGTTTCCAAAACTATGGCCCACGTCATCTCTGTTGAGTAGAGAAGAAATATTTTTGCACCCTCATGGAGATCACTTGTAAGCAAAACATGTTGTTGAAGATGAAGAGTATGAAAGAGAAGAAAAGAGAGGAAAAATGAAGAAAAAAAAAGTTGAGCTCGCTAGATTGAAAACCCACAAGGGCAGTCTAGGCAAAAGTTAAGGCATAAACAAAGAAAAAATGAGAAATTAGCCATGTCTCCATGCATTCACTATGCGTCTCAAAGACTTGTTCTCAATCTTAGAAACTCCACATGGTTAAACATCGAAGCTCCGAATCTCTTAGTTAGGATCTTTGTCACTTTGTTGTGTGATTCAAAATGAAGAGAAGAATTCATTTAATCTATCCAAACACTTATCCCTTGCTAGCCATGTCGAGCCTTTGGATAACTTCTTTGAAAAAGCTTGCTAGGCAGCCATCCCCCCATGCTAGGGCAAACAAAAATACAAGAAGAGACAAAGCATTATCAATCAAATTGAGGACAAGCACCCCGCCATGTGAGGGGCATTTTGAAGAAAATATCTCTTCCAATCCAAAGAAGTAGACAAAGGGACCTTTTTGAGGAAACAATTCTTTCATACAAAATCAAGGAAGGGACAAAGATAATAAGAGTGATGAGTTGGCCGCTGGCTTTTTGAAACTAAGCATAAGTAGAAGTTAGGGTTGAGCCATTATATCCCTTTCTTTGTCAAACCTACAACTTTAGCCTACATTATAGTCCATAACAAAGTCCTCTTAGATTGGGGAACACGACTTAGTAGCAAGGTCCTAGACACTAGGGGCATCACCAATGTGGGACTTAACACGAAGGGCAAGAATCCTGGAGTATGCATCATCTTGGCAAAACACACAACATGGACAGTTACGTGAGACAAGGGGCATGACTATGTCCCCCTTTATGCACTTCTCTTGAAAAGTGTCCAACCTCTTATGTGGGTCTCAGTAGGCACTTATCAGTCCAACTCAAGTCAACCAAATCAAACTTGATGTAGCAAACCCACCTAATTGACTAAAGGCATGAGTTTGCAAAATAGTTCTGTGCCCTTTGATGATTGAATGACGTGAGTGTGGAATCATATAAATGAAATGATATTATTTTGAAATCCTCGAGGAAAAGTTTTTAAAGTTGATTTTATCCTGAACATTTTTTACACCATGAAAATGAAGCACAGTTACTATTTGCAAAATTTCGTGGATATAACATGGGTCTCTCATTTCATGAAGAGTGCAGCAATATGGTCTCTTGGCCAAACAATATTTTTAGTGGTGCCGCTAGAGTATTGCGGTCTTTCAAATCACCTGGCTAGTGTAAGCAATAAGTCATTGCCAGCCTCCCTAGGGCAATGGGAAGCATTGGATCAAATACGCGAAAGTTGAGATGTCCAGAATGCATCGCAGATTTACATGCATATCAGTATCACCCTGTCTTTTGCATTGATCTCTTGATCCTAGTATTTCATGTGTATATCAAGTATGAGGTGTTCTTATGATCAAGCAAGGTAGGATCATCAAGGCATCATGGCCATCGTCTCTATGCAAGGAATGAAGTGAGTTGTGGATCCAGTTGGGCAAGCTCCCTACGATAGCCAATCCACCCTGCCTTCGTTGCTGAGTTTACCAACATTTTTGTAGGAGTAACAAAGGGATGCACTATAAAGTCTATCTCCCTGCCAACACACTTGGCCTTCAAAAGAAGAAATCTCAACCTAAGGGGCGTCATATTGATAAGTGGCAAAATATACATATTTTGACCCTCCAATCTACATTTATTAGTCTTTTATATTTGTTAATCAATATTTATTATGCGTTTTTGTGTTTATAGGTTGCTCGAGCCCATTGTTCCGAGATTTTGGATAAAAGTAGAAGTTAAGAGAAGTTTGGGATTAAAGTGCAAAGAGTTTAAAGTGGAATCGTTGATTGGTTATTACCTAAAGTTCCATGGACCTTTTAAGTAATTAAGGCATTAAATCCCTACCTATATAAAACCAATTATACTATTGATTTCGGCAGCTGGGGAAAAAGGTGGAAAAGGCAGAAAAGAATTGACGAAATGAAGATGGTGTTCTCGTACATGGAGATCAAACTGAGACGTTCAATTCTCTCCTTTTCATGGGCAACTAATCATCTCTCTTAGGGTGTGATGAAACCCTAACCAAGTAACTAATGTTTTTATGTTGATTTTGGATTTCGATTGCCGAAACGATGGTTGTATAACATTGAGACTTGTTTTATGATCCGAACTTATTTTTTTTCAATCTAGTTATATGTGTTTGTTTTCTGTGATTACAAATACATAGTTATGCAACAGTATTCTTTGTGCATGAAATTGAGAATTAGAATAATCTATGCCTAGGAAAGACGAGTCGTGCCTAGATTAATTAGTTATAGAATCGAAGACGATTCGTGCCAACCGAAGATAGATTATGTCCGATTTTCAATCACATGCAATTTTCTTGGCGATATTACTTGGGCTTGTAGCTTTTGGTGAATCAATGTCGTTTTGGTAGTCGGTTTCTTAAATTAACATAATCACTTGGTTACGAAGTTAGGGTGGATTCGAAACCCTAAGACCCTTTTCCATATTTGAATTCAACATCTCTCTGGCTTTTAATTATTTAGATAATTTTAGTTAATCAAACTCCAATCACTTTTTCTTGAATTAAATAAAGAATTGATTTTAGAAATAAATAACTTAGCCTCTTGATCTCTGTGGTACGATACCTGGACTTAAACCGCTATTCTATTTGAATTAAGGTTTTCGCTCAGTTTTAATTATTTATTTTTTTTGGTGTGAAAAACGACCTACCAAATTTTGGCGCCGTTGCCGAGGATCAAAAGCAAGGTTGTTTATTTTGAAAATTGGTTCTTATTTTAATTTCTAGCTTAGTCTTTCTTGTTTTCTTTTCATTTTAATTATTATTTTTTTTTTTGTTATTCTTTTTGTTTTTTTAATTGTTTCGTCTAGTTCTTCTAGTGCAGATTACTTGCTTTCACATCAGAAATTTTAACTTATAGCTGCAGAGGAGACTAAAGAGCTTGGCTTTGCTACCTTAGCTTCCAGAGAAAAAAAAAAATACTCCAAAGAGCACTGTGAGTTTTAAATTTTTAATTACCGCATTAGCACTACTAGAGTTACTAAGTTGCATTCGTTTAATATTGTTATTGCTGTAGTTAGTTTATATTGCTATTCCCTTAAAAAAAAAAAAAAAGTTTTCCAGTTGCTATACTTGTAGCTCGTAGAGCGGTGTTAATTTTATATGCAAGGGCGTCGGTCTTGTCATCCAGACTTAATCCCTGTTGACCCTGAGTTAGAGAGGACTCTTAAGGCTCTACGAGCAGTTAAACGTCGCAATAGACCTAGTGACTCACTTTCAATGATGGCGTTATGCAATAATCAAGATGACCAGACTAGGCAATTGAAGGAGTACTTTGCTCCCCCTGCATACACATCACCTTCTTGCATCTTGCTGCCCACTATTACAGCAGCTCAATATGAGATCAAGTCTCACACTCTTCAGATGCTCCCATCCTTTCATGGGCTTGACAATGAGGACCCTTTTAAGCATATTGATGAATTTGTAGAGAAAAGCTCCACGGTGAAAATTCAAAACTTTTCTGATGATGCCCTTAAGCTAAAACTTTTTCCCTTTTCACTTAAGGATAGAGCCAAAGATTGGCTTAATTCCTTGGCAACTGGGTCTATCACTACTTGGGCCCAATTACAGCAAGAATTCCTTACAAAGTACTTTCCCATAGGTAAGACAATCCTATATATGCAAGCTATCACGAGTTTCTCTCAGCTTGATGGCGAGCAATTTCATGAGACATGGGAAAGACTTAGACAGCTTACTCGAAAGTGTCCGCACCATGAAGTTCCTAAGTGGCAGTTAGTCCGTATTTTTTATGATGGTTTGTCTGAACGACACCGTCAAATGGTTGATGCCTCTTGTGGTGGGACTTTTATGCTTAAGACCCCGGACGAGGCATGAATGTTATTTGATAACCTGAGTAACGATTCCCAACAACATGCCTCGGCTGCTAGAAGAGTTAACATGGTGGCCTCAAATTCCCAACAGCAAAGAGGGATTTATGAGGCTGGGCACTCCAATGATCTTTCTAACCAAGTGGCAGCTTTGAATAAAAAATTTGACCAACTTCTATTCCTTGGTCAAGTTCCTTCTCCACCTTCCCAGCCTTCATATTTTCAAGAGGCTTGTGCAATTTGTTCGAGTCCTACTCACTTCGTGAGTGAGTGCCATATGGCTTCCCAATACCCCAAGTTTGTTCAAGAGCAAGTTAGCGTTGCTCAAGGGTTTGCCAAACCCGGTAATGATCCTTATTCTAATACATACAACCCGGGATGGAGAAATCACCCAAATTTCTCTTGGAATCAACAAGCTCCGAGCAATTCTTCAGCTCCACCTCAAAGGCCCATGTTTACCAACTCTGCCAATCCTTCAGTTTACCATCCGACTCCACCACAACAATTATATCAGTGCCCTAATCCCCTTCCACCTCAAAGAACCTCTGATTTTGAGCATAGGGTGCTGCAAGCTCTCCAAGGGCTTGAGGCTACTTCGCGTAAACTTGAAGCGAACACACAAACCGTCAACTCTCATACACAATCCATGTCAAAGATAGAAGCCCAATTGGGGCAACTAGCTAATACACTTAGTCGACGAGAGGACGGCAAGTTACCAAGTCAGCCTATTGTTAATCCAAGGGGTCAATATGGAGTTGAGACGTCGCGAGCAAATGATGTTTATCATGAGCAAGCCAATGTGTTAGTCACCCTTCGAAATGGAAGGGAAATAGAAACTAGACCGGATGATGAAAGACACAAGGATAAACATGCGAGAATAGAGCGAGTTCCTAAAAGTACGGAGGGCAGCCTTCCTATCATTTCCACTTTGAATCCTCCAATAACACCTCCTTACATACCAAAAGCACCTTTCCCAACTTGTCTTGAAGCACCTTCACCCTTTGGTAAGAAGGGAACAAAACAAGAAGAAATGATGGAGGTGTTTAAGCAAGTCAAAGTCAACCTCCCTCTCCTGGAGGCAATCCAACAAGTTCCAGCTTACGCTAAATTTTTGAAAGACCTTTGTACTCAAAAGCGTAAGTCTAGGACACATGTGCCTAAAAAGGTGCAACTTAATGAGCAGGTGAGCTCCATTCTTACACACCACACACCTCTTAAGCGTAAAGACCCTGGTGCTCCTACCATTTCGTGTGTTATGGGTGATCATGTCATAGATAGAGCACTCCTAGATTTAGGGGCTAGTGTCAATTTGCTCCCTTATTGTGTGTATGAGCAACTTGGGTTGGGAGAGTTGAAACCTACGTCAGTTACCTTGCAGTTAGCTGATCGATCCACTAAGGTGCCACGTGGCATCATAGAGGATGTCCTTGTCAAGGTAGATAAATTTTACTTTCCTGTTGATTTTATAGTTCTTGACATGGAACCCGTGCATACTCCTAACAAGCAGATTCCCCTTATTCTTGGTCGACCTTTCTTAGCCATGGCTAATGCCTCTATCTACTGTAGGACTGGGGTGATGGATTTATCTTTTGGGAACATGACGGTGCAATTAAATGTTTTTGATGCTAATCTGTATCCCTCTAAAGAGAGCGATCACTTTGTAGTTAATATGATTGATGATATGGAAAATAAAGCCCCTCCAGATCTGGACATTAGTGACCCTGTCGATTTAAGCGGGGATGATCCCTTAGAGACTTACTTAGCTCATTGTGGTTATGATTTTGAACTTGATGAGTTGACTCATGAGCAAGTTAGTTCATTGCTAGACTCTGCTCCTTGGTCAACTATTGATGAGTGGATATCTAATGGGGATCCCTGTCATCCTTCTGCATTATCACCACTCCCTATTGCCATAGAATTACCTACTTATGAGTCGAAACCTTTGTCACCTAATCCTAGTGTGGAACTTTTGGGGCCAGTAGAAATTATGTCAGTGGTCAGTTCTACACATAGCGATCAATCTACAAAGGAAAGGATAATTGCTGACAATGGACCATTCTTCAAAGAATCGGTGTGCGATTTTATCATTGAGGTGGCATCCTTCGATTCAACTCGTAAAATTTTGTTAGGGGTAGTTCTTTTCAAGAAAGCATTCCCGTGGTATGCGGATCATGTCCACATTTTGAGTATGAATAAAATATTGACTCACTTGTTTGAACAACTCATTAAACAACTTTTATTTGAGTCAAATAATTTTTTCTGGCATGATCCCTATATTGTTAATTATAAAAAGAGACTTAAATTGATTTGAGCTTCACGAACGCTTGGTTGAACACGCTAAACTTAGCACTTTTTGGGAGGTAACCCAGGTGTTATTGTTTATTGTTTCTGTTGGTGCCTAACATTTTGCAGGTTGTCATACTTCAAGTCGGGGGGCTTATTTCTCTTTGCTCTCTTTTACTTGCTATGTTCATATGGCCATTGAGGTGATCTCTTTCCCTCTTTTATTTTGCGTGTCTAATCTTTTTGGTGAGTATGAATCAATGGGGACATTGAATAGTATAAGTTGGGGGGAGGAATCACCTCACTGCAAAGTTAGAGTCATGAAAAATGAAACAAAAAAAAAAACAATTGAAAATTTTGAAAATTGAAAAAAAATTGTTGGATTATTTTTGTATAAGACTTGTTGAGATTGGCTCTTAGTTGATTGAGTCTGAGATGTGATAATCATTGCTTAGACTTTGGATATCTCTGTGGCATTGTAGTTCTTTTTGCTAGCTTTTTGTGAGAAATTCGTCATGGCACTTATTCTTAGCATTTTTGCACTTCACGCTCATTTGGGCTTTGGTCGCTTTGTGAGTTGCATACTCATTATTCTTAATGGCTTGTTTAGTGGAGACTTATGCCCATGTGAGTTTAGAGCCTTATCTTTTCTTGGAGTGGTGTCACATAAACTCTCGTCAAAGAAGAACATATTTGTAGTCGATCTCATTATCTTTGTTGTCAAGCATTGGGAACTTAATGTGATGCTTATTTATCTCTTGGGTTGCAAATTTGCATGGTTGTGTTGCCCCTAGGAGAGGATCATAGGCCATTTTTGACACTTTTGGGCCAGTTCGTCTCTTTCTTTCATACACTTATCCCTTGTAAGCCTATTTGAGCCTCTTGCATAACAATCTTTTCTTGTTGAGCTCTACCATCTATATTGTGTCTTGAGAAGGCTTAAATAATCGTGTGGAGTTGATTTATTGACAGAAGATGGGGTAAGCGGAGTCGGTAATAGAGCTTTGTTTATGGTAGGCCTTCAAAAAAAAAAAGTATAAAAAGAAAAAAGGAGAATTAAAATTGATTTGAAAAAAAAAGGACACCAAGCTTAATGAAAGAAGGAGTAACTGATCTTATTTTGGGAGGGTGTTGAAGATAGGAAAGAGAGATGTGGTGAAGTTGAAAAAGAAAAAAATAATGCGAAGAGGGCACATTTTGTGAAACTTGCCCTATATAAGTTGTTGTGAGCCTATTCTCAGACACTTGAATATTTTACCCAAACCTTGAAACATGCATTCTCCCTTACCTAATGCTATGACCCGGATTGAAAGTCCTATTTGATTCTAGGGGCAATGGGATGTGGATTGATGGAAAGAGAGAGTTTCCGATGCTTGCATTCCGTTCATGAGATCATGTGTCCACTTTATAGAGCGTTCTTTTCGTGTCTTTATGTGCGGAATACTTTGTTTTCATGTTGCATAACTTCCACCCGCACATGTTGAGAGTACAAAATATGCGCCTTGTTCGAGTGAATTCATTTGTTGAGTGCATGACACGGTGAGATTTGAAGTCAAGACTCGGTCCGGAAAGAATTTTTAGTTGTTACTCACCTTGTGACTGAGGCCCTTATTCATACACGTTAAGTGTAGGTGCCATGGCTTATTTTTATGATTTGATAGCCTCTAGAACTACTCTTGCCTAGTATGTTTCTGCGATGGTTTCATTTTCTTTGCTTGAGATATCGATGAGTTGTCTTACAGGTTTTTGGGTCTCATGTGAAAAAGATTCACAATGTTTGTGGGAGTACATTGCTGTAAACCCTCACGAGACTACACTCGTCCTCTAGGGATCGCCTAGGGGTTTAAAAGGCTTGTTGCACGGGCTAAGTGCAATCATGAGTCCTACGAAAGTGGCGTAGTTCGAATTTATTTTAATTGTTTTCTTTGCCCGAGGACTAGCAAAGTATAAGTTGAGGGGTGTGATAAGTGGCAAAATATACATATTTTGACCCTCCAATCTACATTTATTAGTCTTTTATATTTGTTAATCGATATTTATTATGCGTTTTTGTGTTTATAGGTTGCTCGAGCCCATTGTCCGAGATTTTGGATAAAAGCAGAAGTTAAGAGAAGTTTGGGATTAAAGTGGAATCGTAGATTGGTTATTACCTAAAGTTCCATGGACCTTTTAAGTAATTAAGGCATTAAATCCCTACGTATATAAAACCAATTATACTGTTGATTTCGGCAGCTTGGGAAAAAGGTGGAAAAGGCATAAAAAAATTGACGAAATGAAGATGGTGTTCTCGTACATGGAGATCAAACTGAGACCGTTCAATTCTCTCCTTTCCATGGGCAACTAATCATCTCTCTTAGGATGTGATGAAACCCTAACCAAGTAACTAATGTTTTTATGTTGATTTTGAATTTCGATTGCCGAAACGATGGTTGTAAAACATTGAGACTTGTTTTATGATTCAAACTTATTTTTTTTTCAATCTAGTTATATGTGTTTATTTTCTGTGATTACAAATACATAGTTATGCAACAGTATTCTTTGTGCATGAAATTGAGAATTAGAATAATCTATGCCTAGGAAAGACGAGTCGTGCCTAGATTAATTAGTTGTAGAATCAAAGACGATTCATGCCAACCGAAGATAGATTATGTCCGATTTTCAATCACATGCAATTTTCTTGGTGATATCACTTGGGCTTGTAGCTTTTGGTGAATCAATGTCATTTTGGTAGTCAGTTTCTTAAATTAACATAATCACTTGGTTACGAAGTTAGGGTGGATTCGAAACCCTAAGACCCTTTTCCATGTTTGAATTCAACATCTCTCTGGCTTTTAATTATTTAGATAATTTTAGTTAATCAAACTCCAATCACTTTTTCTTGAATTAAATAAAGAATTGATTTTAGAAATAAATAACTTAGCCTCTTGATCTCCGTGGTACGATACCTGGACTTAAACCGCTATTCTATTTGAATTAAGGTTTTCGCTCAGTTTTAATTATTTATTTATTTTGGTGTGAAAAACGACCTACCACATAGCCTAAGAGAACACCTCAACTCTTTTGTGGAATGCTATCACACAGCATTGTCAAGAGCATGCCAAGATCTCTTCCAAACAGCAAAAGGAGCATTGCACTCACATTCGTTGCTATTTACATCGCAGATTTCTATGCTAGGGGCAGTTAGATTATTGTCATCATGCACAGTTGAGCTAGGGTCGAGTATTCATTGTCTAAACAAGCGGTATGCGTTTCTTCATGAATATTTAGTTTAATATGCATACGTATTCATTGCGATCTATGCCACCCAAAGTTCAAGCTCTTGAACTAGGGTTCTTTAAGTATGATGGTCCTGCCCTAGCAATCAGCATAAAAGGACTTCGGCCTGTCGTCGACTCCAAGCTTGTTGCATGCCCTATCCATAGCTATTTTCTAAACTATTCAAATATGGATTGCAGGATTCTCCACATTGAAATACTGGGTTGGATTTCGGTCCTTAAAGTTATTAGGACCAACCACATCAAGCTTTGTGTTTATGACCAACGGAGCCAAATCAAAAGAACCTGGAAGATAGCCTCGTAACTACTCTCGAGCAAACACTACAATTGGCACCATGTCAGCAGCATTAAAGTGGCTTCACACTTTGCATCTTTGTAGCTCCTTACTTCGTGCTTTCATCATCATGTCAGTAGCTCTACTCTTTAGTAGCATCATCCACATGCCCTGCCGTATTCACGACCTTGTCTAGCTTCATAAAACTCCGAGCAACTCTACACTCAGGCAACCTCGCGCTCAGCAGTACAATGCCTACTTTAGCTATCCCGAGCTCACATCTTGAAGATAAGCAGCCTTGCCACTTCTTGGTCTGTGAAACAATCCAGTGGCTCCCACTTAATGCATTGAGTGAACATTTATGCAGTTCTGAGTCGACAGCCAACAAGAAAAAGCACCTGCATAAAAGCTTATACATAAGTACTAGGAAGATCAAACTCCATTAGAAAAATAATAAAAGTACTTTGAGAATCTTGGTACCTGTAATTTCTTCCTTTAAAATATTGCTCTGCTTTCAACATGGTTTAAAAGAAAATATTAAACTAACCAACAACCGGAGTACTTTGAAAGACCAAAACTATTGTCCAATGGGTAAATTTCCCCTACCATTATATCCAATGTGATAATAGATATTAGAGTCACTTTTTAATTAATAACTAGTCAAAAGTACTTTAAAAAGTTTATTTTGTTACTATCCCAATCTAACTTTTAATAAAACAAATGGGTTTCTATTATCCAATGGATAATAGTTTCCCTAACAATCTTTGTCCAATGGACAAAGAATAAAATCAAAATAATTAAAAGAAAAAGAAAATTCAATACTTTGACTAGGGTTCAAAGGGGTCCAAAAGGTTTAATGAGGGTCAAAATGGTCCAATCATGGTGACTAGATGGCTTCCTAGTTTAGTCTCTCTAACCGGATAGTTAGAAGCTAACTAGGTTGCTTAAATAGGACTAAAGTGCAAGAATTAATAGTTCAGGGGTCCAAGTGCAGAAAATGAAAGTTCAAGGGCTAAAGCGCAGTTTTGGCAAACTATCGGAAAATTAACGAAATTCATGCAATTAACCATAATAACTTGAATAATAAATACATTTTTATTTATCAAAAATTCAGAGTTATTACAACCTATCCCCCTTAAACAATTTCGTCCTCGAAATTAGGCGTACGCTAGGATTCGAATAGGTGAGGGTATTTCATCTTCATGGTTTCTTCTCTTTCCCAAGTGGTTTCTCCTGCTCCACGGTGTTTCCACAAAACTCGAACCAACTTGATCGTCTTGTTCCGGATAGTCTTCTCACTTCGATCTTGAATCTCTATCGGTTCTTCTTCGTATGTCGCATCTTCCTCAATGGTGATGTCTTCCCAATTGAGAACATGAGTGGGCAATGCGAGGTACTTGCGGAGCATTGACACATGAAACACGTTATGCACTCGGTCCAGCTGAGGTGGCAGGGCCAGGTGATAAGCAACCTTCCCAATCTTCTCCACGATGTCGAATGGTCCAATGTAGCGCGGGGATAGCTTTCCTTTCTTCCCAAATCTGATGACTCCCTTCTTTGGTCTAATCTTCAAGAATACATGATCTCCTACGGCAAATGTTAACGGCCGGCTCCTTTTATCCGCATAACTCTTCTGTCGGCTCTGAGCTGTTTGGATCCTTTGCCTGATGGTTTTGACCTTCTCAGTGATATCTCGTACGATGTCAGGTCCGATCAATCCTGTTTCCCCAGCATCGGTCCAACAGACTGGAGATCGACAGGGTCGACCGTAAAGAGCTTCGTATGGTGCCATTCCGATGCTTGCTTGATAGCTGGTTGTAGGCGAACTCTACCAACGGCAAATGTTGCTCCCAGTTCCCAGAGAAATCCAAAGCGCAGGCTCTGAGCATGTCTTCTAGAGTTTGAATAGTCCTCTCCGTTTGTCCGTCTGTTTGTGGGTGGAAGGCTGTGCTAAGCCTTACGTCCGTTCCCAATGCTTTTTGCAGTCCTTCCAAAAGTGTGATACAAAACGTGGGTCTCTGTCGGATACAATCGAGATTGGTACTCCATGAAGGCGCACGATTTCTCGAATGTACAACAGGCTTAATTGCTCCACGTTTTCGGTCATCTTGACAGGCAGAAAGTGTGCAGACTTGGTGAGTCGATCTACGATCACCCAGATAGCTGTGTTGGACTTGGCAGTTCTTGGTAATCCAGTGACAAAATCCATCGAAATGTGCTCCCACTTCCAGGTCGGTATTGGCAAGGGTTGCAGATCTCCTCCAGGTTTCTGATGCTCGGCCTTGACTTGTTGACACACCAGGCAGGTAGATACAAACCGTGCCACATCCTTCTTCATTCCTTCCTACCAATACGTCCTTCGCAAGTCGTGATACATCTTTGTACCACCAGGGTGAACTGCGAAGTTTGAATGGTGAGCTTCACGGAGTACGTCTTCTCGGAGAGTTCCAACATTAGGCACGAATACTTTTCCCTTGAATCTCAAGCTGTTGTTCTCCTCGATAGTCCATCCTGGCACCGCCTTTCCTTCTCGGATTCGATGCCGGACGAACTCGCAATCTTGCTCAAATGTTTGAGCTAACAAAACTTCCTGGTGAAGTGCTGGTTCCGCAACCAAAGCGTATAATCGAGTGTTCCCGCCTTCCGATGATGGGCGCAAATTGAACTCATTGAGAGTGTCCACCATTTCCCATTCCTTGATGGCAGTCTTAACTTTCTGTGCTCTTTCCTTTCGACTAAGAGCGTCAGCCACCACGTTGGCTTTGCCGGGGTGATACTGCAACGTGAACTTGTAGTCCTCCAAGTACTCCATCCATCGACGCTGTCTCAGATTCAACTCCTTCTGAGTGAACAGATACTTGAGACTCTTATGATCGGTAAAAACTTCGAATTGTTCTCCCCACAGGTAGTAATGCCACGTCTTGAGAGCGAATACTACTGCAGCCAATTCCAAGTCATGAGTGGGGTAGTTCTTCTCATGCGGTCGAAGTTGTCGAGATCCGTAGGCTACGACCTTTCCCTTCTGCATCAACACGCATCCTAAGCCATCTCTTGACGCATCACAGTAGACTGTATAATCGACACCGCGCTCAGGAATGATGAGAACCGGTGCACTGGTCAGTCTATTCTTCAGTTCTTGAAAAGATTTCTCACAGGCTTCATTCCAATCCAGCTTCACTCCTTTCTGAGTTAGCTTGGTCATTGGCTTAGCTAGGGTGGAGAAGTCTGGTATGAATCTTCGGTAATAACCAGCCAATCCTAGAAAACTTCTGATTTCGAACACAGAGGTTGGCTGTTTCCATTTCAGCACTGCTTCCACCTTGCTTTCGTCCACAGCAATCCCATCCTTGGATACCACATGCCCCAAGAACTAAACCACTTCAAGCCAAAACTCGCACTTGCTGGCCTTGGCGTAGAGTTGGTTGTCTCGGAGTATTTGTAGTGCCATCCGCAGATGCTCTTCGTGCTCCTCTTTACTGGCGGAGTAAATCAAGATGTCATCAATGAACACCACTACAAATTTGTCTAAGTAGGGTTGAAAAATCTTGTTCATGAGACACATGAATACTGCCGGAGCATTGGTCAGTCCAAACGGCATTACTACAAACTCGTAGTGGCCGTATCTGGTGCGGAAGGCCGTCTTGGCAATATCCTCATCTCGAATCCTTAGCTGATGATAGCCTGATCGGAGATCGATTTTGGAAAAGCAAGTTGCTCCTCTCAATTGATCAAACAGGTCATCGATCCTAGGCAACGGATATCGATTCTTGATCGTAACTTGATTCAGCTTCCTATAGTCAATGCACAGCCTAAGCGTTCCTTCTTTCTTCTTCACGAATAGGGCTGGCGCTCCCCAAGGCGATGTGCTTGGTCTAATGAATCCCTTGTCGAGCAGTTCTTGTAGTTGCATTTTGAGCTCCTTCAGTTCCGCAGGGGCCATTCGGTACGGGGCCATGGAAATTGGGGCCGTCCCAGGTTGAAGTTCTATGGAGAAATCTATCTCCCTTTGAGGTGGTAACCCAGGAAGTTCTTCTGGGAAAACATCGGCGTACTCGCAAACGATGTGTGGCAATCCCAGTTCCATCCTGTCGGTTTCTTCCAGTTGGAGACTAGCTAGCCATCCAACCAGTTGATTCTGCCACCTAGATCTCCTCGTCATCACACTCGTTGTCTCTCTATCCCCCTTAAAACGGAAACGAGTCCCTTCTGGTGTGTAAGCCGTTACCATCTTCTGATGACAATCCACAACTGCACGATGAGCCGATAGCCAATCCATTCCAAGGATTACATCGAACTCCGCCATGTCGATTACTCGGAGGTCGCAGGTCAGGCGTAAGTTGTCTACTTCTATCTCGCACCCTCTGCACACTAGACTAACAGTTATACTTCCCCCCATTGGTGATGTTACCCTTGTACATTTACCTAGGGGTTCTGTTTCTAGTGCTAGAGCAGATACGCAAGCAGTAGATATAAATGAATGCGAGGCACCAGAGTCAAACAAGGCTTGTACGCAAGTACTATATAACAGTAGCGTACCTTGGATCACAGAAGGATCCGCTTCTTGCTCCTCGGTTTGCAACGCAAAGATTCGCCCTCCAGTGCCTTGCTGGGTTCCTGCGGGCTGCTTTCCTTTATTCTGCCCATTCTGCTGCTGAGCTGGGCCACCAGAGTTTTGCTTCATGAAGCTGGCCTGCCCGGGCTGTTGTGCCTTCTGGTTCCCGAAGCTTCCGTTCTTTTCCTTCAGAGGCTGAGGGCAGTCACGCTTGTAGTGGCCCATTGCCTGACAGTTGAAGCATTGCACAGATGCCTTGTTTTGGCCAAATCTCTGCGAGTCACCACGCCCAGGCGTAGTATTCTTCCAAGACTGGTTGCTTTGTCCAGAAGCAAAGGTTTTGGTGGGATAAGGCCCACGGTTGTTGTTGTTGGAAGTTTGAGTTCGGATCGGTCCGCCAGTATTGCTGGTCACCTTCTTCCAGCGAGCCTTGAAGTCGTTTCCCTCGCATTCCAGTCGCAAGGCGCACTTCACTACACCGGAGTAGGTGGGAAGTGTTTGAGCTACCACAGCCTGTCGAGCGGTTGTTAGCCCCCACTCGAATCTTCTGGCCTTCTTGTCTTCAGTTGAAACAGCATCCGGGGCATAGCGGGACAGCTCCTCGAACTTGGCCGCGTACTGCGTAACGGTCATAGTTCCTTGCTTCAGGTTGTTGAACTCCTGTTCCTTAGCCAAACGAATTGGCGTGGGAAAGTACTTGTCGAGAAACAGAGTCTCGAACTGAGCAAACGTCATGGCAGCCACATCATGCGTTGCCTCCATCAGCTCCCACCAATAGCGGGCTTCTCCCTTCAGCTGGTATGTGGCTAAGGCCACACGGTCTCCATTACGAGTGATCTCCAAGGTGTCCATGATCACCTTGACTTCCTTCAACCATGCTTCAGCCACGGTCGGGTTGGTATCTCCGTCGAAGGTCGGAGGTCGACGCTTGCAGAACTCGTTCATTGCCCGGGTCCGAGTCATAGGTCCTTCATTAGGGTTCGGGTTTTGACGGGCAGCGTTCAAGGCGGTCACGAGCGCTTGCATGACTTGAGCGAGGTCGGGGTTAGGGTCAGGGTTAGGATTCGAGGATCCACCGGCCTCATACCCTAGTCCACTCCGTCGGTTCACCATCTACGAGCGAAAATTTAAAAGGGGAGGTTTAGTTTTAACTAAACTATTTTCCTTTGTACAAGGTAAGAAGTAATTACATAATCGACCGTACTTTTAAAACAAAGCATCTTCTCATAGATAATGAAGGATTACATCACGAAGCATAGAGTTTTACTACAAAATAAATATACCAACACAAGCTTCCTACTACAGGTTAAGACAATCATACTACATGGTTCTTCTAGTACAAGTGCTTGAAAGGCAACTCGAGCTTTTCGGAACCTTATTCTAATGCTACTACTGCAATATCCTAGGGTAGGTTGACTCCGAAGGCTTCCTTCAACCACGTCTTGTAGCTTCTTTCAGCTGCAGTCTCTTCCCCAAGAAGGTGCTCAGGTTCTTGTGCGAGCAGTTCTTCCATAGTCGGGATGGTTGGCTCCTCCACTGGTCCTGGATAGTACTGAGAGAGGTCCCGTATCGCAGCTTCTATCTCTAGATCAATCATGAGATAATCATTGGATTGCTCGAAGTTTTGCACAAGTGGCGCGGGGACCAAGGTAGGCGGAGGGTTCTCGGGAACTGCAACTGGTGGGGGTATCTCCCAAGTGATTGGGACCTCATAGAGCTCTATGTCATCCTCTGGTAGGGGTGTTGGTCCTACGTACTCAGGTGCTAGCAATGAGCGATAATTGGCCAAAGCTTGCGGGGTGAAAGGTGGGTGTCCTCCTCGTGGTATGCTTGACATCTATAACAATAAGGACAGTTATAAACTAGCCTTAATAGGGTAAGGGGTAGCTTTCCCGTCATAAAGGGTAAGATGCAAGTTCACACATATACCGTGATAAAAAAAAAACGTAAGTCTTATATTACTTAGAACGACAAGTTCATCATAAACGGCTTACAAGCTAAAGCTTCCTATGGCATACTAGTTACAAAAGATCCTATCCCATTCCGCTTACAACAAAAGATACTACTACTTGCTAGCTAGTCTAGAAAAGGTGAGGGAATTCAACCCTATAGGCACCTATATCATCCTCAAAGGGTGGCGGTGGTACGTCTCCAGAGTTGGCAGAGATGTCCATGTAGTCGGGCATAACCAATGCGGGTGGTATCACTCCAAAATCAACATTCTCTTCATCGTCGGAAACCCAACCCATTGGTTCTTCTTCTTCAAACTCTTCAGGGTCCTCATCCTCGGAGTCGTCATCGTCAGATGGCAAGTCCGGGTTTGGCATGTTCATCAAATGCTCCCAGTCAGCTGCATTAAGTGGTGGGTCATTGAACTCCTCGGGATCTTCTTCCTCGGGGTCCTCTTCCTCAGGGTCTTCCTCAACTTCCATGTTGTTGGGAGGTACTACAGCTACTGGTTCGGCATTGATAGGTTCGGCATTGATTCCCTCAATTAGGAAGTGCACGTTGCCGGGAGGTGCGAGTTGGACAAGGACAGGTACGGCGTCAACCATGTCTTCCTCTTCCTCATTGATGGGACGGACAAGGGTGCCATGCTCTTGGTAGAAGTCGAAGGTGTAAGGGAAGGCATACGGGAAGTAGGGATCCTCTACTAGTTGATGTGTCATGGACCTCACGGTGCTTGCAAGTCGGTGAGCTTCGGCTAGAAGATTGACTTGGTAAGGGCTTAGGTGATCCATCTATAAGAAAACGTTTCATTAGTCCAGCTTTGAAAATAGTAGTTTTTGGTAAAACCATAGGAAAAACTTTTTAGGTTTCTATGTTACACATTCGATCCTTGATTCAAGTCATCATCCAATTGTTCGGGAATTCCCAGCTCGGCGGTACTGCCAATTTCCGCGCCTTGCTTCAATCCGAAGATTGTTTTGACAGAATTCCACCCAATTTGGGATGTTAAACTTAAAAATCGAAGTCACGTTTGTGCAACGGCCAAACTAGCTTAAGGTTCTACATGGCTCTACCCATTCTACCCATGGTCGAGGTTTTTGAACCTAAAGCTCTGATACCAAGCTGTAACGCCCCTAATTTTAGGCACGTTAAGGGTTTAATCTATTACATAAATTAAATAGAATCATTGTTCAATATTACAGCACGGCTCTCATAAGAGCATTTGAAATACAAAATACATAACAAAAAGGGAGCTAGGGATTCCTATTCTACTGCTCCTCTTGCTCCTCCAACGTAGCGAGTTCTTCGGCTCCATACGCCTCCAAGGTGAAGAGATCGCCCTGCTCGTCTATCAGGTCTGACATATTATATTGGCGTCGCCACCCATATAATATGCCAGGGTCACCATAAGGCAACACCATGAGCTATGATGGCTCAATAGTAAAATCCTACTGCTAGCATGATTTCCACATAACAATTACATAAGCAATAAACAAAAGACAATAACAGCTTGTTCATGTTCGTTTGATAACCATTAACGGTGTCAAGGGTTCTCGATTCTTCCTCTTACGCACACATCGTAGACCGTGTCATTCATTGCTACCTTTCTTTTCCAAAGACTTCTTTTTAACTCACCCAACCTCGGTTCCGCCGCGCCGGGTTCCCGAGTATCCTCACAACGGTTCCGCCGCGCCGGGTTCCCGTTGGCACACAAAAACTTGCATAGGCTTCCTACCGCGGATAACCTTGCTACTCACCCTACTTCGGTTCCGCCGCGCCGGTTTCCCGAATATCCTCACTATGGTTCCGCCGCGCCGGGTTCCCATAGGCACACACACACCCAGCTCACATAATACTCTTGAAATAGTCATTATGTAGTTTCTAAGATATCTTCCAACCGGGAAGAACACATCCTCTTAGTTACTCACACCCTAGGTGCCATGTTTCTACTTTTCTCGGTTTTCGTGTCTCGTTACATGCAAAGACTCCGTCGTTTAAGACTTTACACAAACACATGCATTCAATTAAAGCCTTGAAATAAATACAACAAGATCATCCAACTTTTACTAACTAGCATGCTTGAAACATTCCAAAAGTAAATCATGCATCTTCATCATTCATGATCAAGTAACTTTTAAACTTTAAGTAAAGTAAGTAGAGATTAAAAGTAGCGAGATTAAATCAACTTTAGAAAATAAGATTGAACTATGATATAGTAAAGATTTCACTACAATAGTAAGATTAAACTACCGTTCTTCGAGGCGGTGGTCGGCTACGGAAGTTTGATCGTCGGTTTTGGTTTCGGCGGCGTAACGTCCTTCGGATTGCTTCGAAAGGAAAAGTGTTGGACTACTTTTCCTAGAAACAACTTCCTATCCTACTCTTTAAGATTAGAGAGTGGTATTGGAGGTGGTTTGGTGGTATTGCTCAAGAACTCTCAAGAACAAGAAAGTTCTTGAACTTAGAACAAGAATACTAGAAATTTTAGAGAGAAGGAAGAGCTTTGGGTTGAGGTGTGAGCTTCAAGTGTAGAATGAGCCTCTATTTATAGGCAAGAGCTTCCCCCTCTCCCATCATGGCCGGCCCCCCCCCCCTCCTCCTTTTCCAATTTTTTTTTATCCAAAAAAAAGTGTGTTCACATGGAGATTTAAGGCTAAAAACCTAGGTTTGCATGGCTATGGTGTCCTTAGATTTGATCTTGGAACAAATGGAGGGTTGAGATGAGTTTGTACAAGATTCATTGGCTTAAACAAATGCTAAAATGTACAAAGGAAGGACATGAGGTGAGGTTTGCTTGGAAGCATAAGAATCTCATGGTACATGGAAGTTAAATGGCCAAGTACCAACCAAATCTTCTCCCTCCTCCTCTCCTCCACCCGGCCCCCCCTCTCCCTCACTCTCCCTCACGGCTCTCTCTCTCCCTCTCCCCTCTCTTGCTTCAAGGTACAATATATATACATACACATGTTCAAAATGCAAGTAAACAAATAAAAAAAACTAAATACTTTTGTACTTTAAGGACAAGGTAGACTTAAGGCTAGGATTCTATTTTAGATAAGTCCATAGATCTCATGGTACTAAGAGTATTACTTTAACCTTAAAAGTACTAGAATATATATATATACTTAGATACATAAGTACCTAGGAAGATCAAACCCCATTAGAAAAATAATTAAGGTACTTTTGAGAATCTTGGTACCATGTACTTTCTTCTTTAAAATATTGCTATGCTTTCACATGGTTTAAAAGAAAATATTAAACTAACCAATACCTTAGTACTTTGAAAGACCAAAACTATTGTCCAATGGGTAAATTTTCCCCTAACATCTATTATCCAATGGATAATAGATATTAGGTCACTTTTTAATAATAACTAGTCAAAAGTACTTTTAAAAAGTTTATATTTTTTTTATATCCCAATATACTTTTAATATAAACAAATGGGTTTCTATTATCCAATGGATAATAGTTTCCCTAACAATCTTTGTCCAATGGACAAAGAATAAAATCAAAATAATTAAAAGAAAAAGAAAATTCAATACTTTGACTAGGGTTCAAAGGGGTCCAAAAGGTTTAATGAGGGTCAAAATGGTCCAATCATGGTGACTAGATGGCTTCCTAGTTTAGTCTCTCTAACCGGATAGTTAGAAGCTAACTAGGTTGCTTAAATAGGACTAAAGCGCAAGAAATAAAAGTTCAGGGGTCCAAGTGCAGAAAATGAAAGTTCAAGGGCTAAAGCGCAGTTTTGACAAACTATCGGAAAATTAACGAAATTCATGCAATTAACAATAATAACTTGAATAATAAATACATTTTTATTTATCAAAAATTCAGAGTTATTACAAGATTGGTATCCTTTGACAACGGACCACCCTTGAGACTACCTAACCTTACATGTGTTAGAAAGCCATAGAACCTATCAAAATAGGACAGGATCCTGTAGGTTAGGAATCTACTTGCATCTTTTGTAGAAGTTCTTCCTTGCACCTTGTAAGTGTTGTTGTAACCACTCTTTTTGTGCAGAAGGGTTAGGGCTTGAACTAATGGCCCTAACCCTAAGTCTTTATAGCTAAGCACTAATGGCGTTGCTTGCAAGGTATATTTCTGGTAAGTCGAAAGCATCACTGCTTATTTCTCACTCCCACTTTACTTAAAGCACCGTGAAGCATGGATTTCTAGAACAAAATTAAACATTGAAAAAAAAATATATAAGCTGCCTCGTTGGCAATTGAGCTGAGGTTGCTCTATCAATCTCTGCCTTGTAGGGCTAAAGGAAAGGGGGAGTGTGAGGTAGTAGAGCAGGTTATGGATGATGAGTCTAGGACATTATGGATAGAACTTACAATACTTATTTCTCGATGGATGATTCAACATGACAAGTGTAGGACTTTGATTCCTATTTCCAAATCGGCCTAGCAACCCATCTTTCAAAATTCAAAATTTTGAGTATGCTTATTGCAATGAGCCGGTAAGATTTAGGAGTTTGTCAATGTGCTAGCGCATCATGTGGATCCCAATTGCCTCAATCATGTTTTGAGAAAGAGAAAGAAAAGGGAAAAACTTGTTGAATGAGTTTCTGATAGATCAACCCCAATGCGCTTTGGTAAAAACGAGTTTTGAAAATATTTACTGAAAGAATAATCTAAAGCTAGTAGAAGATTATGCTAGCATTATGTGGAGTAAAGGAATCTTCTCTATCCAAGAGAGAGAGAAACTTTCAAAACTTTTTAGTAAGAACGCCTGATGATAATTCTCAAATGACAAGTTTTTCTTAAAACTAAAAGTTGTGTGATGGAACATACAAATAGCCGCTAGCACAGTGGTGGACTCTGAGTCTACTCTCCGTTGTAGTCATCTGCTCAGCTTTTTCGGTCTATCTTATAGTGTGGATTGGCTTGAATGTAGGGTCTTAAGTATCATGCAATATTTGTAAGCAACGAGTTTTAAGAATCATCCATAACAAAAATTGTTGGCTGTCTATGGTATCCGATAAACTATGCATGCACACGAATTGCTATACATGACTCATCCATAATCTGTGTAAGTAAATGTGGTGCTATGTATATCATTTTGCTTGCCTTTCTCTAACCTTGTAGGGGACTAAACCAAAAGAGAAGTCCATCACCCTCATAGCACATTGCATAGTCACGTGTTGATATTGGGGGTCATTTGATTGAGCCACCACATCATATGTGGGGTAGTTTTCATACTAAGGGTGATAGACGTGTCTGATGAATGCACCACATAGACCATTGATTTTGGACATCTCAACTTGAGCATGATTAGGTTTTTGCTTCTCCTAGATTTGGGGTTTGATCTTAGACGTGATGGTAATGGCTGACAAGAAAGTTAAAGTTTTAATCCAACTGAGTTTTGAGCAACGGTAGCCATGTCCATCATGTCTTGTCTTAGATTTTAAAACAATATTTTCATGGAAATCCTACCTAACTAGCTTTACCGCCATTTTGGCCTATGTTTTGTTTCTCTTGAAAAATTGATGTCACTTTGCTTATTATGGTTTATGGCAAATTGTCGCACTTAGCATATGTGGATCTTAAATTTGAGTCTCCTTTGATTGGAACTACGAGTGGCCCAATTCTATTTTTGGGATACATAGACACCTTTTGGTCGTTCACAAATTTGAAATGTTTTCTCTTGTGCTAATTTAACGCCATGAGAACGCTCATGATGCATTAAATGCTAAAAACAATCCACAAGGGTTTCAAAGTAATCTTATGACATCTTTTGGAATACATCATAATCACTCAAATTGTCAAAAGCACAAAATGAGTTTCCAAAACTATGACCCACGTCATCTCTGTTGAGTAGAGAAGAAATATTTTTGCACCCTCATGGAGATCACTTGTAAGCAAAACATGTTGTTGAAGATGAAGAGTATGAAAGAGAAGAAAAGAGAGGAAAAATGAAGAAAAAAAAAGTTGAGCTCGCTAGATTGAAAACCCACAAGGGCAGTCTAGGCAAAAGTTAAGGCATAAACAAAGAAAAAATGAGAAATTAGCCATGTCTCCATGCATTCACTATGCGTCTCAAAGACTTGTTCTCAATCTTAGAAACTCCACATGGTTAAACATCGAAGCTCCGAATCTCTTAGTTAGGATCTTTGTCACTTTGTTGTGTGATTCAAAATGAAGAGAAGAATTCATTTAATCTATCCAAACACTTATCCCTTGCTAGCCATGTCGAGCCTCTGGATAACTTCTTTGAAAAAGCCTGCTAGGCAGCCATCCCCCCATGCTAGGGCAAACAAAAATACAAGAAGAGACAAAGCATTATCAATCAAATTGAGGACAAGCACCCCGCCATGTGAGGGACATTTTGAAGAAAATATCTCTTCCAATCCAAAGAAGTAGACAAAGGGACCTTTTTGAGGAAACAATTCTTTCATACAAAATCAAGGAAGGGACAAAGATAATAAGAGTGATGAGTTGGCCGCTGGCTTTTTGAAACTAAGCATAAGTAGAAGTTAGGGTTGAGCCATTATATCCCTTTCTTTGTCAAACGTACAACTTTAGCCTACATTATAGTCCATAACAAAGTCCTCTTAGATTGGGGAACATGACTTAGTAGCAAGGTCCTAGACACTAGGGGCATCACCAATGTGGGACTTAACACGAAGGGCAAGAATCCTGGAGTATGCATCATCTTGGCAAATCACACAACATGGAGAGTTACGTGAGACAAGGGGCATGACTATGTCCCCCTTTATGCACTTCTCTTGAAAAGTGTCCAACCTCTTATGTGGGTCTCAGTAGGCACTTATCAGTCCAACTCAAGTCAACCAAATCAAACTTGATGTAGCAAACCCACCTAATTGACTAAAGGCATGAGTTTGCAAAATAGTTCTGTGCCCTTTGATGATTGAATGACGTGAGTGTGGAATCATATAAATGAAATGATATTATTTTGAAATCCTCGAGGAAAAGTTTTTAAAGTTGATTTTATCCTGAACATTTTTTACACCATAAAAATGAAGCACAGTTACTATTTGCAAAATTTCGTGGATATAACATGGGTCTCTCATTTCATGAAGAGTGCAGCAATATGGTCTCTTGGCCAAACAATATTTTTAGTGGTGCCGCTAGAGTATTGCGGTCTTTCAAATCACCTGGCTAGTGTAAGCAATAAGTCATTGCCAGCCTCCCTAGGGCAATGGGAAGCATTGGATCAAATACGCGAAAGTTGAGATGTCCAGAATGCATCGCAGATTTACATGCATATCAGTATCACCCTGTCTTTTGCATTGATCTCTTGATCCTAGTATTTCATGTGTATATCAAGTATGAGGTGTTCTTATGATCAAGCAAGGTAGGATCATCAAGGCATCATGGCCATCGTCTCTATGCAAGGAATGAAGTGAGTTGTGGATCCAGTTGGGCAAGCTCCCTACGATAGCCAATCCGCCCTGCCTTCGTTGCTGAGTTTACCAACATTTTTGTAGGAGTAACAAAGGGATGCACTATAAAGTCTATCTCCCTGCCAACACACTTGGCCTTCAAAAGAAGAAATCTCAACCTAAGGGGCGTCATATTGATAAGTGGCAAAATATACATATTTTGACCCTCCAATCTACATTTATTAGTCTTTTATATTTGTTAATCAATATTTATTATGCGTTTTTGTGTTTATAGGTTGCTCGAGCCCATTGTCCGAGATTTTGGATAAAAGTGAAGTTAAGAGAAGTTTGGGATTAAAGTGCAAAGAGTTTAAAGTGGAATCGTTGATTGGTTATTACCTAAAGTTCCATGGACCTTTTAAGTAATTAAGGCATTAAATCCCTACCTATATAAAAGCAATTATACTATTGATTTCGGCAGCTGGGGAAAAAGGTGGAAAAGGCAGAAAAGAATTGATGAAATGAAGATGGTGTTCTCGTACATGGAGATCAAACTGAGACGTTCAATTCTCTCCTTTTCATGGGCAACTAATCATCTCTCTTAGGGTGTGATGAAACCCTAACCAAGTAACTAATGTTTTTATGTTGATTTTGGATTTCGATTGCCGAAACGATGGTTGTATAACATTGAGACTTGTTTTATGATCCGAACTTATTTTTTTTCAATCTAGTTATATGTGTTTGTTTTCTGTGATTACAAATACATAGTTATGCAACAGTATTCTTTGTGCATGAAATTGAGAATTAGAATAATCTATGCCTAGGAAAGACGAGTCGTGCCTAGATTAATCAGTTATAGAATCGAAGACGATTCGTGCCAACCGAAGATAGATTATGTCCGATTTTCAATCACATGCAATTTTCTTGGCGATATTACTAGGGCTTGTAGCTTTTGGTGAATCAATGTCGTTTTGGTAGTCGGTTTCTTAAATTAACATAATCACTTGGTTACGAAGTTAGGGTGGATTCGAAACCCTAAGACCCTTTTCCATATTTGAATTCAACATTTCTCTGGCTTTTAATTATTTAGATAATTTTAGTTAATCAAACTCCAATCACTTTTTCTTGAATTAAATAAAGAATTGATTTTAGAAATAAATAACTTAGCCTCTTGATCTCTGTGGTACGATACCTGGACTTAAACCGCTATTCTATTTGAATTAAGGTTTTCGCTCAGTTTTAATTATTTATTTATTTTGGTGTGAAAAACGACCTACCAAATTTTGGCGCCGTTGCCGAGGATCAAAAGCACGGTTGTTTATTTTGAAAATTGGTTCTTATTTTAATTTCTAGCTTAGTCTTTCTTGTTTTCTTTTCTTTTTTAATTATTATTGTTTTTTTTTGTTATTCTTTTTGTTTTTTTAATTGTTTCGTCTAGTTCTTCTAGTGCAGATTACTTGCTTTCACATCAGAAATTTTAACTTATAGCTGCAGAGGAGACTAAAGAGCTTGGCTTTGCTACCTTAGCTTCCACAGAAAAAAAAAAAAAATACTCCAAAGAGCACTGTGAGTTTTAAATTTTTAATTACCGCATTAGCACTACTAGAGTTACTAAGTTGCATTCGTTTAATATTGTTATTGCTGTAGTTAGTTTATATTGCTATTCCCTTAAAAAAAAAAAAAAAAAGGTTTTCCAGTTGCTATACTTGTAGCATGTAGAGCGGTGTTAATTTTATATGCAAGGGCGTCGGTCTTGTCATCCAGACTTAATCCCTATTGACCCTGAGTTAGAGAGGACTCTTAAGGCTCTACGAGCAGTTAAACGTTGCAATAGACCTAGTGACTCACTTTCAATGATGGCGTTATGCAATAATCAAGATGACCAGACTAGGCAATTGAAGGAGTACTTTGCTCCCCCTGCATACACATCACCTTCTTGCATCTTGCTGCCCACTATTACAGCAGCTCAATATGAGATCAAGTCTCACACTCTTCAGATGCTCCCATCCTTTCATGGGCTTGACAATGAGGACCCTTTTAAGCATATTGATGAATTTGTAGAGAAAAGCTCCACGGTGAAAATTCAAAACTTTTCTGATGATGCCCTTAAGCTAAAACTTTTTCCCTTTTCACTTAAGGATAGAGCCAAAGATTGGCTTAATTCCTTGGCAACTGGGTCTATCACTACTTGGGCCCAATTACAGCAAGAATTCCTTACAAAGTACTTTCCCATAGGTAAGACAATCCTATATATGCAAGCTATCACGAGTTTCTCTCAGCTTGATGGCGAGCAATTTCATGAGACATGGGAAAGACTTAGACAGCTTACTCGAAAGTGTCCGCACCATGAAGTTCCTAAGTGGCAGTTAGTCCGTATTTTTTATGATGGTTTGTCTGAACGACACCGTCAAATGGTTGATGCCTCTTGTGGTGGGACTTTTATGCTTAAGACCCCGGACGAGGCATGAATGTTATTTGATAACTTGAGTAACGATTCCTAACAACATGCCTCGGCTGCTAGAAGAGTTAACATGGTGGCCTCAAATTCCCAACAGCAAAGAGGGATTTATGAGGCTGGGCACTCCAATGATCTTTCTAACCAAGTGGCAGCTTTGAATAAAAAATTTGACCAACTTCTATTCCTTGGTCAAGTTCCTTCTCCACCTTCCCAGCCTTCATATTTTCAAGAGGCTTGTGCAATTTGTTCGAGTCCTACTCACTTCGTGAGTGAGTGCCATATGGCTTCCCAATACCCCGAGTTTGTTCAAGAGCAAGTTAGCGTTGCTCAAGGGTTTGCCAAACCCGGTAATGATCCTTATTCTAATACATACAACCCGGGATGGAGAAATCACCCGAATTTCTCTTGGAATCAACAAGCTCCGAGCAATTCTTCAGCTCCACCTCAAAGGCCCATGTTTACCAACTCTGCCAATCCTTCAGTTTACCATCCGACTCCACCACAACAATTATATCAGTGCCCTAATCCCCTTCCACCTCAAAGAACCTCTGATTTTGAGCATAGGGTGCTGCAAGCTCTCCAAAGGCTTGAGGCTACTTCGCGTAAACTTGAAGCGAACACACAAACCGTCAACTCTCATACACAATCCATGTCAAAGATAGAAGCCCAATTGGGGCAACTAGCTAATACACTTAGTCGACGAGAGGAGGGCAAGTTACCAAGTCCGCCTATTGTTAATCCAAGGGGTCAATATGGAGTTGAGACGTCGCGAGCAAATGATGTTTATCATGAGCAAGCCAATGTGTTAGTCACCCTTCGAAATGGAAGGGAAATAGAAACTAGACCGGATGATGAAAGACACAAGGATAAACATGCGAGAATAGAGCGAGTTCCTAAAAGTACGGAGGACAGCCTTCCTATCATTTCCACTTCGAATCCTCCAATAACACCTCCTTACATACCAAAAGCACCTTTCCCAACTTGTCTTGAAGCACCTTCACCCTTTGGTAAGAAGGGAACAAAACAAGAAGAAATGATGGAGGTGTTTAAGCAAGTCAAAGTCAACCTCCATCTCCTGGAGGCAATCCAACAAGTTCTAGCTTACGCTAAATTTTTGAAAGACCTTTGTACTCAAAAGCGTAAGTCTAGGACACATGTGCCTAAAAAGGTGCAACTTAATGAGCAGGTGAGCTCCATTCTTACACACCACACACCTCTTAAGCGTAAAGACCCTGGTACTCCTACCATTTCGTGTGTTATAGGTGATCATGTCATAGATAGAGCACTCCTAGATTTAGGGGCTAGTGTCAATTTGCTCCCTTATTGTGTGTATGAGCAACTTGGGTTGGGAGAGTTGAAACCTACGTCAGTTACCTTGCAGTTAGCTGATCGATCCACTAAGGTGCCACGTGGCATCATAGAGGATGTCCTTGTCAAGGTAGATAAATTTTACTTTCCTGTTGATTTTATAGTTCTTGACATGGAACCCGTGCATACTCCTAACAAGCACATTCCCCTTATTCTTGGTCGACCTTTCTTAGCCATGGCTAATGCCTCTATCTACTGTAGGACTGGGGTGATGGATTTATCTTTTGGGAACATGACGGTGCAATTAAATGTTTTTGATGCTAATCTGTATCCCTCTAAAGAGAGTGATCACTTTGTAGTTAATATGATTGATGATATGGCAAATAAAGCCCCTCCAGATCTGGACATTAGTGACCCTGTCGATTTAAGCGGGGATGATCCCTTAGAGACTTACTTAGCTCATTGTGGTTATGATTTTGAACTTGATGAGTTGACTCATGAGCAAGTTAGTTCATTGCTAGACTCTGCTCCTTGGTCAACTATTGATGAGTGGATATCTAATGGGGATCCCTGTCATCCTTCTGCATTATCACCACTCCCTATTGCCATAGAATTACCTACTTATGAGTCAAAACCTTTGTCACCTAATCCTAGTGTGGAACTTTTGGGGCCAGTAGAAATTATCTCAGTGGTCAGTTCTACGCATAGCGATCAATCTACAAAGGAAAGGATAATTGCTGACAATGGACCATTCTTCAAAGAATCGGTGTGCGATTTTATCATTGAGGTGGCATCCTTCGGTTCAACTCGTAGAATTTTGTTAGGGGTAGTTCTTTTCAAGAAAGCATTCCCGTGGTATGCGGATCATGTCCACATTTTGAGTATGAATAAAATATTGACTCACTTGTTTGAACAACTCATTAAACAACTTTTATTTGAGTCAAATAATTTTTTCTGGCATGATCCCTATATTGTTAATTATAAAAAGAGACTTAAATTGATTTGAGCTTCACGAACGCTTGGTTGAACACGCTAAACTTAGCACTTTTTGGGAGGTAACCCAGGTGTTATTGTTTATTGTTTCTATTGGTGCCTAACATTTTGCAGGTTGTCATACTTCAAGTCGGGGGGCTTATTTCTCTTTGCTCTCTTTTACTTGCTATGTTCATATGGCCATTGAGGTGATCTCTTTCCCTCTTTTATTTTGCGTGTCTAATCTTTTTGGTGAGTATGAATCAATGGGGACATTGAATAGTTTAAGTTGGGGGGAGGAATCACCTCACTGCAAAGTTAGAGTCATGAAAAATGAAACAAAAAAAAAAAAACAATTGAAAATTTTGAAAATTGAAAAAAAATTGTTGGATTATTTTTGAATAAGACTTGTTGAGATTGGCTCTTAGTTGATTGAGTCTGAGATGTGATAATCATTGCTTAGACTTTGGATATCTCTGTGGCATTGTAGTTCTTTTTGCTAGCTTTTTGTGAGAAATTCGTCATGGCACTTATTCTTAGCATTTTTGCACTTCACGCTCATTTGGGCTTTGGTCGCTTTGTGAGTTGCATACTGATTATTCTTAATGGCTTGTTTAGTGGAGACTTATGCCCATGTGAGTTTAGAGCCTTATCTTTTCTTGGAGTGGTGTCACATAAACTCTCGTCAAAGAACATATTTGTAGTCGATCTCATTATCTTTGTTGTCAAGCATTGGGAACTTAATGTGATGCTTATTTATCTCTTGGGTTGCAAATTTGCATGGTTGTGTTGCCCCTAGGAGAGGATCATAGGCCATTTTTGACACTTTTGGGCCAGTTTGTCTCTTTCTTTCATACACTTATCCCTTGTAAGCCTATTTGAGCCTCTTGCATAACAATCTTTTCTTGTTGAGCTCTACCATCTATATTGTGTCTTGAGAAGGCTTAAATAATCGTGTGGAGTTGATTTATTGACAGAAGATGGGGTAAGCGGAGTCGGTAATAGAGCTTTGTTTATGGTAGGCCTTCAAAAAAAAAGTATAAAAAGAAAAAAGGAGAATTGAAATTGATTTGAAAAAAAAAGGACACCAAGCTTAATGAAAGAAGGAGTAACTGATCTTATTTTGGGAGGGTGTTGAAGATAGGAAAGAGAGATGTGGTGAAGTTGAAAAAGAAAAAAATAATGCGAAGAGGGCACATTTTGTGAAACTTGCCCTATATAAGTTGTTGTGAGCCTATTCTCAGACACTTGAATATTTTACCCAAACCTTGAAACATGCATTCTCCCTTACGTAATGCTATGACCCGGATTGAAAGTCCTATTTGATTCTAGGGGCAATGGGATGTGGATTGATGGAAAGAGAGAGTTTCCGATGCTTGCATTCCATTCATGAGATCATGTGTCCACTTTATAGAGCGTTCTTTTCGTGTCTTTATGTGCGGAATACTTTGTTTTCATGTTGCATAACTTCCACCCGCACATGTTGAGAGTACAAAATATGCGCCTTGTTCGAGTGAATTCATTTGTTGAGTGCATGACACGGTGAGATTTGAAGTCAAGACTCGGTCCGGAAAGAATTTTTAGTTGTTACTCACCTTGTGACTGAGGCCCTTATTCAGACACGTTAAGTGTAGGTGCCATGGCTTATTTTTATGATTTGATAGCCTTTAGAACTACTCTTGCCTAGTATGTTTCTGCGATGGTTTCATTTTCTTTGCTTGAGATATCGATGAGTTGTCTTACAGGTTTTTGGGTCTCATGTGAAAAAGATTCACAATGTTTGTGGGAGTACATTGCTGTAAACCCTCACGAGACTACACTCGTCCTCTAGGGATCGCCTAGGGGTTTAAAAGGCTTGTTGCACGGGCTAAGTGCAATCATGAGTCCTACGAAAGTGGCGTAGTTCGAATTTATTTTAATTGTTTTCTTTGCCCGAGGACTACCAAAGTATAAGTTGAGGGGTGTGATAAGTGGCAAAATATACATATTTTGACCCTCCAATCTACATTTATTAGTCTTTTATATTTGTTAATTGATATTTATTATGCTTTTTTGTGTTTATAGGTTGCTCGAGCCCATTGTCCGAGATTTTGGATAAAAGCAGAAGTTAAGAGAAGTTTGGGTTTAAAGTGGAATCGTTGATTGGTTATTACCTAAAGTTCCATGGACCTTTTAAGTAATTAAGGCATTAAATCCCTACGTATATAAAACCAATTATACTGTTGATTTCGGCTCGGCAGCTTGGGAAAAAGGTGGAAAAGGCAGAAAAAAATTGACGAAATGAAGATGGTGTTCTCGTACATGGAGATCAAACTGAGACCGTTCAATTCTCTCCTTTCCATGGGCAACTAATCATCTCCCTTAGGATGTGATGAAACCCTAACCAAGTAACTAATGTTTTTATGTTGATTTTGAATTTCGATTGCCGAAACGATGGTTGTATAACATTGAGACTTGTTTTATGATTCAAACTTATTTTTTTTCAATCTAGTTATATGTGTTTATTTTCTGTGATTACAAATACATAGTTATGCAACAGTATTCTTTGTGCATGAAATTGAGAATTAGAATAATCTATGCCTAGGAAAGACGAGTCGTGCCTAGATTAATTAGTTGTAGAATCGAAGACGATTCATGCCAACCGAAGATAGATTATGTCCGATTTTCAATCACATGCAATTTTCTTGGCGATATCGCTTGGGCTTGTAGCTTTTGGTGAATCAATGTCATTTTGGTAGTCAGTTTCTTAAATTAACATAATCACCTGGTTACGAAGTTAGGGTGGATTCGAAACCCTAAGACCCTTTTCCATATTTGAATTCAACATCTCTCTGGCTTTTAATTATTTAGATAATTTTAGTTAATCAAACTCCAATCACTTTTTCTTGAATTAAATAAAGAATTGATTTTAGAAATAAATAACTTAGCCTCTTGATCTCCGTGGTACGATACCTGGACTTAAACCGCTATTCTATTTGAATTAAGGTTTTCGCTCAGTTTTAATTATTTATTTATTTTGGTGTGAAAAACGACCTACCACATAGCCTAAGAGAACACCTCAACTCTTTTGTGGAATGCTGTCACACAGCATTGTCAAGAGCATGCCAAGATCTCTTCCAAACAGCAAAAGGAGCATTGCACTCACATTCGTTGCTATTTACATTGCAGATTTCTATGCTAGGGGCAGTTAGATTGTTGTCATCATGCACAGTTGAGCTAGGGTCGAGTATTCATTGTCTAAACAAGCGGTATGCGTTTCTTCATGAATATTTAGTTTAATATGCATACGTATTCATTGTGATCTATGCCACCCAAAGTTCAAGCTCTTGAACTAGGGTTCTTTAAGTATGATGGTCCTGCCTTAGCAATCAGCATAAAAGGACTTCGGCCTGTGGTCGACTCCAAGCTTGTTGCATGCCCTATCCATAGCTATTTTCTAAACTATTCAAATATGGATTGCAGGATTCTCCACATTGAAATACTGGGTTGGATTTTGGTCCTTAAAGTTATTAGGACCAACCACATCAAGCTTTGTGTTTATGACCAACGGAGCCAAATCAAAAGAACCTGGAAGATAGCCTCGTAACTACTCTCGAGCAAACACTACAATTGGCACCATGTCAGCAGCATTAAAGTGGCTTCACACTTTGCATCTTTGTAGCTCCTTACTTCGTGCTTTCATCATCATGTCAGTAGCTCTACTCTTTAGTAGCATCATCCACATGCCCTGTCGTATTCACGACCTTGTCTAGCTTCATAAAACTCCGAGCAACTCTACACTCAGGCAACCTCACGCTCAGCAGTACAATGCCTACTTTAGCTATCTCGAGCTCACATCTTGAAGATAAGCAGCCTTGCCACTTCTTGGTCTGTGAAACAATCCAGTGGCTCCCACTTAATGCATTGAGTGAACATTTATGCAGTTCTGAGTCGACAGCCAACAAGAAAAAGCACCTGCATAAAAGCTTATAATGGCCCAGTGCACACTTCGGAAGGAATCCCGTTAGTAGCGGCGTTGGAAATCTGCTTAACAAGGTAGAAGAGGAAGGGGAGGAAGAAGAGGAGATAGAAGAAGAAAAGGTGAAGGCCGCGGTGACGGCGCAGGCCAGAGTGGAGCCAGGTTGCCCATACTTTCCTAGACAGTGGATGTGGTGACTGCTCAGAGAGTCCCTGGCCTAGTGGAGGTTCCACGACCTACAGTCGAGCCTTCGGAATTCCTTGCTCAGGTATGACATGCTTTTAATCCTTCCGTATGTCTGCTATTGTCACTGCTTGTCCTATTTAATCTTTTCAGCGCTGGTGACTCTAAAGTATGCTAGGGAGATGGTGGCAGCTATGATGGGCCTAGAGCAGCTCATGTGGCAATATGCCATGGGCCATTCCCCACCAGTACTGACTCGCATTGGAGGGACGATGGTAAAGCCTTAACTCTTAGCTACTTATCTCACTTTTATTACCCTTATTCATGATTACGATGCAAATACTATATGAATGTTACGCTATTGCAAGCTAGAGGAGGGGCTTCACGGGGATTACGCCGGAAGTCTTTTCACATGCCTGTGCAACAAGCTTCTTCTGCTGGTTCTCGAGAGGAGCAGCCATTGAAGAGATAGCGACACTTCGGTGGTACCGAAGAGGAGCCCATTGCTGTTTTCAACGAGACCGAAAAGACTACAGACATTGATCTGGAGGATACTTCCGGGAGTACTATGCCCGGGGTTACTCACACTCAGGAGGTTGCTAGTTCTGAGGCAGAGGAGGAGGTCTCTGAGGAGGACGAGGAAGAAGGTGAGGATGGCGATGTGAATGAGGACTGAGTTTCCCCCTTTTGCTTTTTGCCTTTTGATGGAGCTTGCGTGCTTCCTTTTGTAGGGTGCCTGTTTAACCTTGGTAGATAGGGTTTTGAGCGTCAGGCTTATGAGCCTCATTTTGCCATGTACCATGACTCATGGATGCTCCTGAGTTTATAGAGAAACTTGTTCTTTCAATGTCTTTGTCATTCAATCTCTTTTATTGCTGCTGTACAAAGAAAGTTGAGCAACTAAGACATTTACCGGAATGTACAACTAGTCCTTGATCACGAAACTGAGCCCGATACAGGGTCTACAATTGGGAATAAATTGACAAAGGAATAGAAATCAAAGACGTAATCGAATAAACTTTGAAGAATTGACATTATATCTGAGAATTTACACAAACGACCATGCTATGGGCTCAACGACAACCCTCGAAACTTGATATGCAACTCGAAAGTTTGACCTTGTGCATGGAACACATCTGAAAACTAGGAAAATGTTGACTTTGAAAGGTAACAACTTCAATTTTTTACTTGAGACTCGAATCGAAACTTGGACTAAGTCACTTTTGACCACTGTGACCTGCATGACTCAAAGAAATGACATGAAATGGCCCGAAATGTGATTTGATATCTCGACATGACTCAAATATGGGATTTTATTGACTTTGTGTACTATGACCTTGAATTTCAAAAGTTGACCCGAGGCGAAACATCCCTGAAGTTCCAAATACTTGTTGGAGTGTGTTTTGGTGGTTGGTGATGCCCTATGATGCCTCAAATCCATTCTATACCTTTGCTGTCAAAAACTACAGAAATGCAGGCATAATATGCCGTGCATCTCTTCAAAATGCCATTTGTTATGTTATAAGGTCTCGCAGGGTATCGATGTTACACCGTGTTGATTTCCCGGATCCACTATGTTGCGTGTTTTTCCATTATGGCACGCGTGGTTTCTTTCCTGACATTCTATATTTTGCTGTTTCTCAAGGCAGATTGCACGATGGTTGGAGTTTGACCTGTGCAATGGCATTTTTGAGCCAATGCATGTTTGTATTATGCTTCCATGCTATGACCAAACTTTTTCCTATGCAAGACTCATGGAAAATTTGTATTTTTCGATGCCCAAGGCTCTTTGAAAGTTGAAGTTGTCTCCACCATTCTTCCTATAAATTTAGACCTTCAACTTCAAATTCTTCTCACCCCACTCAACTCTTCTCTTTCTAAAACTCTCCCTTATTCCAAATGGCTCTTTCCCTTACCGGTTCGCTTCGCCCATGGTTGGTTTCAATTGAGGGCGTTGATTGGCATAACTTCCGGGCTCATGGTCTCTATTCCCCAAGGTACCTTTGCAACATCTGTCTCTACCCCGAGCTTTTGAGGGCAACCACTAGTTTCTGGGATCCATAGGTCCATGTGTTCCATTTTGGCGAGCAAGAGCTTTGTCCCACCTTCAAGGAGTTCTGTGCATATCTCGGCGGCTTCGGCTCGGGAGAAGCTATCATCCCTCCTGTACGTGAGAGCATCTACAAGGTCTTGGCTGCGGTCCTTGGATTGAGTGGTGGTAATGCCCGCTACTTAGTTAGCAACGGTCATCTTAACACAATGCGACTTATTGAAATGTTCTCCTCTCCCGGTGATCTTGCTGACATGACCTATCAAACTCAGCTCATGACTACTCTTTGCATGTGCCTGCTTGCAGCTTACCTCTTGGTGCCCTTCGTCGGCTATGCTAGCTCGACAGTAGTTAGCTTTGCCATTCAAATCGAGGCTCGGAAGGATGTGATCCCGATGGTCTTGGCCGAGACATTGATGGGTTTGGACAAGGTTCGCTCTAGAGAGACTGAGTCTTTTGGGGGCAGTCCTCTCCTCCTACAGGTTGGCTTCTCACTCAGCTCTCATTTTTCGGGTTTTTCTCACGTTCTCATTTTACCTCAGCGTTTAGTCTGGCTTTCTATAGTTTCTTATTTGTCTTTCTCTCTTTTGCAAATTTGGCTTTGTGACAAAGTGAATGTGCTAACCATCCTTCCTGGCAACTGGGCGTATGAGGCTAGACTGCTGTCTCTACGATGCTTTGAGTTCGTAGACAGACGAGTTTCTGAGTGGATCAATTTCTCCAAGCGTTTGCGGGCTGAGACTATTTCTTGGAGGTGTTCGTGGCTAGACCTTCCACCTATGACAGTGCACTTCATGGGCCCTCAGTGGGTCGTTCTTGCTGGTTTGGAGGCTTTCACCTTCTATATTCCCTATCGAATTCAACGTCAACTTGGCCATAGACAGGAGGTTGTCGTAGATGTTGTTCTACCTTTCTTTCGCCATTCCGTTCTTTGCAACTATCAACGATTCTAGCAGACTCGCGAGGTGACTGATGCGCATCCTTACCCGTCTATGATAGCACGCAGGAGTTACCGAAAATGGCTTAAGAGGGATATCACCACGAGGGCTGGGGCACAAGGAAACTAACTCGATCCTACTACCCTAATCGTAGAATAAATTGTGGACCCGGTTTCATCATATTGCACTTTTTGTTTTTGAAAGCCATGCTCAGCCCTATGTATTAGAAGCAGTTATTATAATAAAATGAGTCGCGGAGGGTTTCCCCCTTTTTGATTCAGTGTTTCGAATTCAATTTGGATTTTTATTTTGATTGATCATGATAGGGCCTTAGAGTGAGGCTGCCTAGGTACCCTTGCGGTAAAGAAATCAGGTCATAACGTAGTTTAGGGTAGGGTTCACTCTAGTTTTAACACTATCCTTTTGCGCTCTAAATTTTGCCTAGTACCGCCCTTTTGGGTTTTCGGCCTAGCGAGCTCATTTGTTTTATGCCTTAATTTTTGCCTAGGATGCCCTTGTGGGTTTTCATCCTAAAAGGCTTTTGCTATAATTTTTGCATGGGACTGCCCGCCCTTGCGGTTTTTAGCCCAGCAAGCTTCTCTCAGGGATAGAAGTGCTTGAGTTGATCCAGGTTGACCAAAGTTGAAAACTCGTTTCCATCCAAGTCAATGAGCTGTGTAGCTCCTCCGGATAGGATGGTCTTGATGATGTACAGCCTGGACCACTTTGGTCAGAACTTTCCGCGTGGATCATAAACTGGTGCCCGGATTTTCTTTAAAACCATATCACCTTTTGTCAAGTCCTTAGGCTTTACTTATTGAACGAGCATGCGATCCTTCTCTGATATCCTTGAATATGATAGAGAGTCCTCAATCAGCGTTCATCGAATCAACATGAGCTCTTCAAATCGATTACTTAACCATTCTACCTCCTGGACCTCACACTCGATCATAGTTCGAAGAGATGAAACTTCTAACTCAATGAGAAGTACAGCTTCGATACCGTAGACTAAGGAGTAAGGGGTTGCCCCTGATGGTGTGCGTACGGAAGTGCAATACCCCCCACAAAGCTAACGACAACTGTTCATGCCAATCTCTCGCAGATTGGATGGTCTTTTCCAGAATGGCTTTGATTGTCTTGTTCGCTGCTTCCACGGCTCCGTTGGTCTGTGGCTAGGTTGTTGACTTATTCACTTGGATCTGGAACTCATCCAAGATTTCCCTTGCTCGTCCTTTGAAATGAACCCCATTGTCAGACACGAATGCCTGAGAGACTCCATATCGGTAGATGATATTTTGCTTGATAAAGTGTGCAACTTGAACCGCAGTTAGAGTGGTGTAAGAAGCAGCTTCTACCCATTTCGTGAAGTAATCAATGACCACCAAAATGAATTTATGACTGGTAGATGCCGCTGGCACGATCCTTCTGATGACGTCGATTCCCCATACTGAAAAAAGGCCATGGTGAGGTCATTTGATGTAGTTCGGATGGTGGGACATGCGTGAGGTTGGCATGGATTTGACATCTGTGACATCGCCACACGTATTCCACACATTCTGTCTCCATGGTGGACCAGAAATACCCCTGCCTGAGGATCTTCTTGGCTAGCATCATGCCGTTCATGTGAGGGCTACACACACCTTCATGAATTTCTTCCATTACCCTTTTTGTCTCTGCACCATGGATGCATAACATGTGCATGCCACAGTGCGACCTCCGATATAGATTCCCTCCATAAATGATATACTGAGTTGCCATCCTCTGGAGGTCGATTTTGTCTTTCTTGTTTCCTTCAATAGGGTATTCTCCTCTTTCCATGAATCTCCAAATGTCATAATGCCAAGGATGACCATCATCAGGCTCATCAACGACCGTGACATACTGGTATACCGGTGTATCCCTTTGTTCGATCACAATTGGCCTTAGCTTCACACTGATAGGAATTTCGACCATGGATGCCAGTGTTGCCAAGGCATCGGCAAATTGATTTTTGAGCCTTGGTATATGAGTAAAGGTTACCTTGTTAAAATGAGGAATGAGATCCTCAAGATCTTGATGGTACGACTTTAGCTTCTCTTCCTTGATTTTCCAATCACCATTGGCCTGTGACACCACCAGGTTGGAATCTCCCACCACTTCCAATTTCTCTATACCAATTTCAATTGCTGCTTCCATACCTACAATGCAAGCCTTGTACTCTGCTTGATTGTTAGTGACCTCAAAATTTAGCAACACGCCGCTTCCAAACCCTTTCTAATTAGCAGCCCCATTGAAGTTCAACTTCCAAACATCTTCAGCTACAGTCATTATGTCTTCGTCGGGAAACTTAAACTCGGCATCTTCACCTCTTTCAACTGGGCAGTTAGCTAAGAAGTCAGCAACAGCTCTTCCTTTCACAGACTTATTGGTGACATACTTTAATTCAAATTCTGATAACATCAGTAGCCACCGTGCCATCCTTCCTGTAAGGGCCGGTTTCTCAAATAGGTAATTGAGGGGATCCATTCGAGAAATTAGTCTTACTGGATAGGCTAGCATAAAATGTCTCAATTTCTTGGAAGCCCAGATAAGTGCCCAGCACGTCTTCTCGAATGGAGTATAACGCTCCTTGCATCCAACCATCTTTTTACTCAAATAGTAGACAGCCCTTTCAACCCCATCGTCTCCTTCCTGTGCCAACATACACCCAATAGAAGACTGAGTGACTGACAGATATAGGATCAAAGGTTTTCCCTGTGCGAGGGGCGTTAATACCAGTGGATTTTGCAGATAAGTTCCAATTGCCTCAAAAGCTTTCTGGCACTTGTCATCCCATTTGAATGGCACACCTTTCTTTAGCAGGCGGAAGATTGGCTTGCAGATTGAAGTTAATTTGGCAATGAACCAACAGATAAACTGCACCTTGCCCAGGAAGCTTCTTACATCCTTCAGACCGAGGCGGCTCCATTTCTAGAATATCCTTGATTTTTTACAGTTCGACCTCAATACCTCGAGTGGTGACCATGAATTTGAACACTTTTCTAGCTCTAACCCCGAATGTGCATTTAACCGGGTTAAGGCGTATCCTGTACTTTCTGATTCCCTTAAAGAACTTCTTGAGTGCAGGTAAGTGTCCTTCTCGCTCTTTCGCCTTGACAATCATATCATCAACGTAAACCTCTACTTTCTTGTGGATCATGTCGTGCAATAAGGTCGTAGTAGCTCGCTATAAGTGGATCCTGCATTCTTCAGCCCGAAAGGTATCACCCGATAGCAATAGGTTCCCCATTCAGTGATAAATGTGGTTTTTTCCCTATCCTCTGGGGCCATGAGGATTTGGTTGTATCCCAAAAAACCATCCACAAAAGAAAGCAAAGAATGCCCAGCAATGTTGTCAACCAGTACATCAATGTGTGGTAGTGAGAAGTCATCCTTCGGGCTCACTTTATTTAGGTCCCTGAAATCAACGCAGACCCTAATTCTACCTTCCTTTTTAGGGACAGGAACGATGTTTGTGACTCACTGAGGGTATTCAGTTACCATTAGAAATCCTGCATTAATCTGTTTAGTGACTTCCACTTTTATCTTAAGCACCCAATCAGGTCTCATACGCCTCAATTTTTTCTCTACAAGTTTTGCATCAGGATGAAGGGGGATCCGATGTTCCACAATTTCAAGATCGATCCCGAGCATAGCAGCATGCGACCATGCAAAAACATCCTCGAATTCTCTTAGAAAACTTCTGAGAGCTTGGCGCTCTTTTGCAGACAGCGCGGAACCGATCTGAATCATTCAGGGATTCCCTTTATCTCTCAAATTTATTAAAACAACTTCTTCCTTTACAGGCTGAGCATGTCTCTCGTCTTCCCTTTCAACTAGGGATCAGATTTCTTTAGGGATGTCCCCATCGAAATCTATCTCTTCATCATTAGGGTCGACATAATTTATTTCAAAATTGGGGAAGTAAGCGGAATCAGGTTCATTTATTTCATCATCAACAAAGGCCTCTGGGGCACCATACATATGGGTAGACTCAAATTTGAAGTACAAATTATGAGGAGTTGGGCTAAGAGGCACCAACTCAGACTCGACAAGCTCAGAAGACTCAGAGAGAACTCGGATGACTCGGACTCAGAATCAGACCTATGACATGTTGCACTTGGTAAGAAAGTCCAATTCTTGTAATCTCCAGTGGCATCCATGATGAGCGAAGTTGGGTCTTCGAGGACCTCCTGTCCTAGCATCAGCACTTTAGCTTCCATGACTGTACCCATTGGTTCATCCTCTCTAAACAGGATCGCTAGACTCCCCATGTTAAAGACCTCAATCCAATCGGTTGGCTCCCCTGGTTCTTCTGCGGCCTCAAATTCTTCCTCGCTTTTTGGCCAGACATCATTAGCAAATATTTCAAACCCTGTTAACAAAGTATTGGTTTCCTTTTCCCAAAATGGTTCTAGCTGCCCCTGGTAGACTTGCTTTGCTTTCTCCTTAACAAAGTAGTCTTCTAGTCTATCTCCCTTTTTCACCTTAATGTCGCTTAAAGGTAAGTAGCCGAGACCGGTTGTGCGCATTAGAGCTTTATGAGCTTCAAACTTTGTAGGTCCTTGTAAGTTCTTTCCTAGTCCCAATCCCGGCATGTAGGACATCTTTTTCATCATCTTTATGGCGACATTGCTAATGACAAAGTCATTATTAGTTCTGATCGAGAAGACAAAATTAGGGGTATCTAGCGAGAAGCCACCCAGAGTAATGTCTTCTTCCCCATGCTGAATTTCCAAGAGTGGGGTATTGTCCTCAGTAGGCGCATGAATTCCAGAGCCTCCGTGAATAGTAAGCATACTTGTCTCAAGTCCCAAGCAAATTTTCTGATGGAGAGTGGAGGGTACCATCATGATATCTAGTCGATGTAGCCAAGGTCTGCCCAACAGCAGGTTGAAAGTAGCAGGGATGCTTACTACGTGAAATTCCACCTCAGTTTGATAAGATCCGAAGGTCATTAGAAGCATAAGGGTCCCAACTACATTTCGACGAGTGTTGTCATATGCTCAGATATTGACTTCTGATGGAGTGAAGTCTGAATTTTTATACCCCAGCAGTAAGCAACATGGAGCTGGCAAATATTGATTGCTGACCCATTGTCAATTAGGATTACCGGGACCCATTTATCACGGCATTTTAGAGTAACATGGAGTGGTCTATTATGATCAGTTCCCTCGGCAGGCAGGTCTCGATCGGTGAAGGTTATGGCATGCTTGATGGGTATGGTTTTGACGAGCGCTACAAGTTTATCGGGGGTTATAGTGGAAGGAATTTTTAGATGGGAAAGGGTTTGAATGCCGTGATAAATGGGTCTTGAATAAACATCCCAAATAGACATTTTAGCTTGAGTTTGCTCGAGTTGTTGCTTAATTATTCCTTCGGGGTTTTTCTCAGGAAGGGAAGGCTCTTTGGCTGGTGGAGCAAAAGGTTGGAAGGTGTTTTTGGTCGGGGTAATGAAAGGGTTTGAGGGCTCTTTGGCTGGTGGAGCTGTGGGGTCAGAAGATTCTCCGATTTGGAGGTTGGGAGGTTGATAGATACGACCACTCCTAGTCAGATGGTCAATCTGGCAGTACTTTGATTCCTCACTCCATAAGTCGATGGGAGTCTTACTCTTGGTTCCAATGGTGGTATCTTGAAAGTTGATGCTAGATTAGCGATAACCAGATCTTCCCAAAGGTCCTCTGACTTCCATTGTTCAGCTTCCATTACTGCCTTGTTCATAGTCCATTCCTCATTTCCCACTTTTATGTTGACAACTTCAGAGCTGGCCCATGGACTTGCTTTGGCCCCCGGTTCGTCTCCTATAAGTTCATCATGGCGACATCAATGTCCTCCGAGAAGGTGACCGATAGTTCTGATTTTGGTTTTTCCACAATGTAATCCATGGGGTTGAACTCACTACTGGCTACCTCTTCCTCATGCTCTGGGAGCCCTGGATTCGGATGCCATGGGGTATGGCCGACGTTGCTGCCAAAATCATCGAGATGGTAGAAGTTCGGGTGAAGTGGAGCAAGTTCTAGCCCACCATAGGCTGCCATCTCGGGTTGGTATTCTTCAACAAACATTGCGGGTAGAGAAAACATATCTAGCGGGTCATCTCTGGCTAGAAGTTGATAATCATTCGGGGTTGGGTCCCATTCCCACTCAGGAGCTTCTTGAGGGATATGATCATTCTGGCCTTCAAACATCATATATAGAGAAAGTCCATCAAGAGGGTCAGCATGAACATTCTGCCAATCAACTTCCCATCCGGGCTCGAATGGCGGTTTAGCATCCCTCTGAAAATTGGCTGCTTCATATTCTTCCCAATCAGAAATGAGGTCACCCCACGTATTTTCCCATTCCCACAGAAAGCAAAGAGCCGTTTCCTTGAGAATTTCTACGATCGGTTTAGGTTCGGGCTCAGGGGTAATGAAGAGGGTTGGATTAAAATCTTGGGTGGTTTGGTCTGGGGTTAGAGTGATTTTGTTAATATGAAAAGGGGTGTTATACTGTGGTAAAGGGTTTGAGATGGTATTTGGCTTATCTGGAGGAGGGGTGTCAATAACCTTATTGTCGATGAGATTTTAGATCTCATGATGAAGGCGAATGCAATTATCAGTGGTATGGCCAAACATCTAGTGAAATTCACAGTAAACGCTTTGGTTTAGGTTTGGTGGAATGGTTTGTGGTGGTTGAAGAGGTTTCAACACTACGATTTCTGTGAGCTTCTTAAGTAAGGCGGATCTGGGGGTGCTGAATTGGGTGAAGGCCCAGTTTTGGGATTTTGGTTTTTCGGAGATTTGGTTAACTTCTGTAGGTTTGGCGGATGAGGTTCCAGTCTAACTAGTATTCCCGAAAGAACGTTGCTGTTACCAGAATATGCTCTTTTGGACTTTGATCTCGTTTCCTTTTTCTCGAAGGTACCATCTCGTAAGGCTTCTTCTACGGCCAATTTGGAGTTATAGAAAGTTTCAAAATTTGGGGTGGCTTGGGAAAGAACCATGTATGGAGCAAAGGAGCTTGGCAAGTTCTTTGTTATGATTCGTATTTGTTCCTTAAGATTCGGCTTGTTTTGCATTTGAGAGGTCTTGGCTCTCCATTGCTTTACAAAATCAGCGAAGCTTTCTTTCTCACCCATCTTGGTACTTTCTAGTTCCCTGGTGGTCATTTTTAGATCGACATTGAAGTCATATTGGGCTACGAAGGCTGTCCCGATGTTTTCTCAAGTCCTTTTCTTGGATGGCTCGAGAGTAAGGAACCATTGCAAGGTTGGACCGGACAAAGAGTCATGGAATAGTTGCGCTATAGCTTCCTTTTCAATTCCTCACATGGAAAGAGAGCCAACATACCCCTGAAGGTGTGCCTTTGGATCACTAGTGCCGTCAAATTTCGCAAAGTCCACGCCTTTGAATTTTTCCGGTAGTTTGGCATTTGAGAATAAGCACAGCTTGTTCATGTCGACCTCTTCTTTCCCAAGTCGCCTGGTCTCTTGAACAGACTCCTCTAGTTGGCTGATTTTGGCCATAAGAGCAGCCAGTTTAGGATCTATACCTGGCGCTTCTTCTTTGGGCTGCTCAGACTATGGAGGAGGCTTGGTTTGAAGCTTATCGCTAATTTCTTGCATAGTTTCCATTACCATGATCATGTCATTCTTCATGGATGCCACGGAAGCCTTGAGTTGTGTGTCGACATTGGCAATGGACTGTTTGAGTTGGGCATCCAAAGCAGCCATATTTTGCGTGAGCTCTTCTACCCAATTTCCTTGATCAGCCATTGGTAAGGGATTTTCAGGCGGGATTTTTGTTAATGGTTGTTGTGATGTTTCTGCCGGTAATTGTCCCTCCTGTACTACCTGAACCTTAAATAGCTGAGTGCCTTCCAGGGTGTCTATGCAAACCAGTCTTTGCTGCGGGCAAAACCAATTGAGTACAGTTTCTTCTTGTAGGAGACCAATGTTTTAGGGCTGGCAATAAAGCAAAAGGATCAATTCACAACTAAACTCAAATGCTCATCCTACCTTCTATGCACCTTCTAGAGGCTAAACCTAAGACCTACTGCGACCCAGACCCCACTTAAGGTGTTAGTACAGAAGATTTCCGATAATCCGGGTAGGTACTATCAGGTAGGTTAAATTCTGAATGCTTTGGAACTAGAGCCAATCTCCTTACCTTGACCATCCCAGGTAGAGCAATATAATTACCGGAATCCAGATACGCACACACTTAAGGTTAGTCCTAGATCAAGAGAGCCATTCAAGCATGACAAACATGGAGGTATCTCAAACTCCATGGATTTAAAGTCTCCTAGATTGACCGGGACGAGACGAAGAATCCTAAGGGAACCCTATCCTCTAGCATGCTGAATGCAATGATGCATGAATGATATGCATGTATAGAAAAGAGGTGCACATAAACAGGGTATATCACATAGGTCCTAACCATGGGTTCCTGTCCTAGTTGGGAAGGTTCTATGGTTATGTACAAGTGCAAAGGCCGGTTTTGGTCTCAGCAGGGTTCCTCGGACTAGAGCCAAGATGTCCTTCCTATTGTCAAGTGTATTGCAAGACAATGGTCGAGCAGTACGATGGCTCATCATGGTCGAGGGTTGCTAGGCATCTCGAGAGAGCTTGTCGCCGGAGAACCGGGCAAGATTGCTAGAACACACTAGCAAGGTTTGTGCGGTGCAGAGTGTGCAGAATAAAAGAGTTTTACTTTTCAAAAGATATTGAAAATCCCCTTTGAAAATGCCTTTCAAGCTTGGCTCTTGAAATTATTCAATTCTTTGAAAAAGTAAGTTCCAAAGTTTCGAATAATAAATAGCCTCCAGTGGAGTCGCCACTGTGGGCTCCCCATCCGGAGCGCTCGAGAGTCGCCACCCAGATTTTTGAGATGGATCATCCGAGAAATCGAGAGTTTGTTTGGAAAAGAAAGGCTTTTGGTCTAGCAAAAACGTTGAGATTTTGGGTTCGGGAACCACGTTACGAACGGGGAAGGTTTCGTTGGAAAAGCACCTCGCTCGCCCGTCAAAATCGGCTCTACAAAACATTTTAGAAAGGGGAAAAATTTCGTACATCTTTTGGAAAATGAAACTTTTTGATAAACAAGTAAGAGGGGAAGGGACATGGGAAGATATATCACATTGGCGTGCATGTTCTGCTGTCTGTACAGAAATGATAAGAGTTGTGGGCAACGTGCCCTTTTAAGAAAGGATTCCGTTCCTTTCCAAAATACCGGTTCGAGGGAGCGCTAGGCGGGATGAGCGCTCGAAATTCAGAGAGTCGCCACTTGGGTTTAAAGGTTCGACACCCGAGGAACCATATTTTGAAACACCTGCCGCGCTATTTGATTTGAAAAAGTGAAGTAACCAGTCCGTCATAACCATATCTGGGTTCGGTAGCTAGGTTACGAGAGGAGAAGGGTTTTAAGGCACCCCTGTCGCCCAATTTGGAGATCAGTCTCTACTTGGACATTTTGTGAAAATATTTGTGATTCTTCTTTTATTAATTAATTTTTAGCCAATTAGGGCGGGGGAATATTTAATCGGGGATTAAAACTGTAATAGTTTGCAGGATGTGGTAGATAATAGCATGGATGGATGAAATATTGAAAAATAAATGGAATAAAATCCAACACTATGACTAGATATCAAAACAGTGCCTTATATGAATTGGACGTGCGCGGTGGCCAACTTGCATGCATGGATCTACATACATGCAAACTGACCAACGCGCGCCAAAGCCATGTAAGCGCAGATGCTTCAATGCCATACACAGATTGAATTTTATCCCCTTCTAGGCTCTGGAATGACCAGTGCTCAGCCAGGGGGCAAACCAAGTAGTTTATATGAATAGAAAGTAATTAATAGTTACAATCAGAATGAATAAAATTGAAATGCAACCCCTAAACAGTGGGGGTATTTAAACTAAGGCTAAAGCCAAGTTGCCCATGCAAGAATAGTTTTTGGAAGTAGACTGACCAACACGCGTGTCTCACTGACCGACTCGCGTGGGTCATGACTGGACTTCCAGGAATTGCCTTTGCATACCTGGGCTCTGAAACATATTCAGAAGCAACCCAGGGGCATTCCAAAGAAACAGGAAGACATGCTGAACTAAGTTAACAATTTTTTTTACATATAAAATAGCTAATCAGGTTTTGTCATGCGTCACAGTGATTTATATAACACAATAAAAACAGGAAATAACTAGCATCCTCATCCCCACGTGGACCATCGCATGCGACCCATTACAGGTGCGCGCGTAAGTGAGTCCAACGCGTGTAAGTGTACTAGTTACTCGGCTCTTGTAACCTTGCTGACTTTTGGGCCAGAATTGGTATTGATTACCAGCCTTGGCCCTGCTAGCCCCCCTCAGGGATCAAAACAGTAAGCAGGCAAGAAGTTTATACCTTTGCTTGAGTGATAAGGAAATGGGTTGAACAAGGTGATAGGTCTTGTAAAATGAGTGTATGAAAATAGCAAGAGTGATAAGATAGCAAGAGTTTAGAGGTTTTGTAGTCTTTTTTGCTGAATTTTTGTAGCCCTTGTAATGGAAGAGTAAGGGGGTATATATAGGAGGTTGGAAGGAGGGTAGTGGGTGGCTAACTTGGTGGAAAAACCAGCCAACAAGGCTGGTTGAAAGTGGATTGGTGGAGAAGGGGTCCAACAAGGTGATGGAAGAAGTGTAGTGGGTGGTGCACCCCATGCAGCTGCAACGGCTGTACTAGTGAAGAAAACGGGGTTCTACGGCCCTGTAGACCTCCTGATGATTATAAAATCCAGCTGGAAAAAGGTGATAGGGACAAGCGTTGATCTGCACGCACGTAAGTGACATCATCGCGTGTGTGTTTCACCAACTTGTGCGCTGGTCAACGGTCAAGGCCAACACATGGCAAAGGGAACGACGTGCGTGAGAGCCAGTACAACGCACAACGGTCGAACCTAGGGTTAGGGTTTTGACTAAGGGTTTTGGGGTTAAAGGCAAAAAGGGGTTCCAATCACTCCAAGTTCAAACCTTTCCATTCTCAAGACTGCTTTTCGATCCAATTCATCATCAGGGAAACAAGAAACTGAAAAATAAAGTAAATCAATTGGGAGACCCAGATTGGGGTGTCTACAGTAGTCCCTCTTTGACGGCACGCGGAGCACCATTGAGCTAGTACGGGTAACGTCAAAGATTTCTAGACACCCATCAAATCTGCCCAAAAGCCGATAAAATGGAAAATGCAGATGAGTATGTACAAATACTGTGCACCACTGGATCGGAAAGAGGATCGATCGTCAATGTGAACTCTCCTGGCAAAATAAATAGATTGTAACGGATAGATCGTGGTTGATTGAAGACTGGACGGATTGATCGTCACTGAATTGATGATTGGACGGATTGATGGTCGTTGAATTGATGATTGGACGGATGGATCGTCGTTGAATTGAAATTGGACAGATGGATAGTTGTTGAATTGAAATTGGACGGATGGATCGTCATTGAATTGATGTAGCAGTGTGCGCAGGTGGACCACTGCTGGGGATAAAAAAATGCTTCGGATTGAAGATATTAACTCAAAAATAACCCAAAAAATCGTTGAAAGGCCATCACAAGAGATCACGGGCTGAGATAAGAGGGATAAGGAAAATTGGGCCTATACAACTGGGGCCATCACAAGAGATCACTAGCAGTGGCTCTGACGACTCTGCCAACGATCCCAGATGCAAGAGGGATCTGAAAGAGGAGGAAGATGATGATGAGGACGACGGGAGCAACACCAACTGGCTTTTGCGATGACCGAGGGCTACCATCGAGCCTTCTTCTTACTTTCTGGCTTTGATTTTTGCTTTCGGGCCTGCATGCCCAAGTAGATAGATAGATAGAAGGCCAACATGCCTTGTCAAAAATTTGATAGCTGTTTTGGGGGCCTGCGTGCCTTTCGACTTGTGGGCGGATGTGCCCTAGTTGACATGTTGGTTTTGATTGGCCGAAGTGCCATACGTACAGTAGTCTTTCACCGTTTGACATGGATACGTTTGGTAGTTATAAAATTTGCATTTTGTGGTTTATTGACTCTTGTAATGGATAAGAGAGAACAAAAACCAACTACTAATACCCAACTTGCATTAATGACATTGAGACTGCTTGCAGACACAAATGCTTGCATTAACATGACTAACTCGGAAAAGAATGGAAAAAGTGTCCTAGGATATGACTAGGACATGAGGATGCAAGAGATATAATGAAATTTTTAGGCGTTAACATGCCAAAATTCAAGATGCTTCAATTCAGATGAAACTGGCACTTTTGCAAGGTCAAATATGTACAACATGACCTATACAAACCAACGGAACTAAGAAAAACGTCTCGGAACAAGATTTAGACCGAAAGATGCTAAAAACGTCGCAAAAATGGACACGAGATGCAAAACATGACTCAATTATGTCCCGGACTGAAATCGACACCCCCATGCAGTCATATTAAGTTCATATCACCTGTACGACATAATAAAATTAGGCAAAAACCCTTAAAACGAAATTTGACCTCCCAAAACTTCACTTTGAACTTGAAATGGGCCGTCGAGGGTCCAAAATCTTCGTTAAAGGCGATATTTTGAATCCGATGCTTGGATACAGTCACATATGCCTATAATGACTTGCTGGAATCATCAAAAGTCCAAAAGAGCCCTTGGAACGAATAGCAACAAAATTTGGACAGTAGGCTGTCAAAACTGTCCAGTTGTAGGTTCCAGACGCATGCGATGGAGTGGGTCAAGCATGGGATAGAGAGATCTGTCGTGCGATGGTTAGTCTATGCTAAGCCACCTTTGTTTGACCAAATCAAACCCTTAAGGCACAAGAAGCCTTCTCATCCCTCCAAACGTCTTGCTTTGGCACTACAGAAGAGGTGTCCTTCATATGCAAGGTGGCAGGACACTTAAGCCTTGAACTTATCTGCCAGCACGAAAATCGAGGACGATATTTTCGAGAATTTGCCTATAAATGGGAAATATTTGCAGCATTGTAGGGTATAACCTTCCTTTTTAAACACAAATTTCTCCCATCACTTGAAATGGAAAGCCCCTTGGCTTCCTTACTTGATCCGTGGCTAATGAGGTTCGAAACCATCGATTGGGCGAGTCCTCGATCTTGAGGGCTAGCTTCAATCCGCGATCTCCGATATGTGGGACCACGCCCTGAGCTTCTCAAAGCTGTTTTTCTGTACTGGGATCCAGTCATGCACGTCTTCCGTTTCTATGACGACGAAATGTGTCCGACAGTGGAGGAGTTTCAAACTTATCTCCAGGGTTTCATCAACTCTCATGTTCTTGTCGTTCCCCCACTCCGAGAGAACATGAAGCACCTCCTACAGACAACACTCGACATATCCGAAGAGCTGTCAGCAAGCATAGTTCAGAACGGTGAGCTCAACATCTTTCGTCTTATTGCATTATAAAGTCTGGAGAGAGTCCTAAAAGATTATGTTGAGCAAGCTCACAGACGCTTTGCACTCTCGATCTATGAACTGGCTACCTATATGCTGATTCCTGCTGAAGGAAGGGTTAGCTCAAGTTTGGTAAGCATCGCCTCACAGCTGGGAGCTTAGAAAAATATCATGCCCATAGTCCTGGCAGAGACCCTTATGGGCTTGGATCTGGTAAAAAATGGTCAAGCAGACTCATTCAGCGGATGCCCGCTCCTGCTCCAGGTAGGTTCTCACTCAACTCACCTCTTTCTATTCGCGCACTTTCTCATTTTACCTTAACGCTCAGGTAAGGGTTGCTCAAAACCTTACTTGTCTTTTCGCTCAAGCTTTATCTGGCTACTTACTTGTCTTTCGCTTGTGCAACTTTGGCTTTCGGATAAAATAGGCGTGCTTGAAGCACCGCAGGCGGGTTTTGATCACTTTCCCAGGCGTCTAGTTGAGAGGCCAATGTTGTATCCAGAGTTATTAACAGAGGAATGGTTTGCTTTCTTGAACGACATGCAATCTGAAGACATCGTCTGGAGATGTCCCTAGCTGAATCTTCCGGAGATGACCGTCATATCTGCAGGATTCGAAAGAGTGGTAACTACTGGACTGGTGCATTTCACTTTTTATATTCTCGGGCGCATACTCCGTTAGTAGGCGTGAGCCAAGGGAATTAACGTTTCGAGATAGAAGACTTTGAGCCTCCTGATTTCAATGCTCGAAACCTACATAACTATCGATGTAACTGGAATGACAGGGTGCTCGAGGGCCCTAATCCAAATTTTTTGGATTGGCTGGACAGTCATTATGTCGAATGGCTCCAAGAAGAAGTGATGGCAAGGTCAGGAGGACAATACTGATATCTCAAAAGTTGGGCTGCATTAAGAATAAGTTGAAAGTCATTGGGCTATTCAACCATTTTGCTTTTGTACCTGTTTCGAATTTGCTGTATGGCCTTTAAGCCTAGCATGTTCAATAAAAGATGTCTTGTATAGCACACCAACTTTGCAAAGCCACTTTTGAACAACAAAATTTCAATTTCGCTTGAATAAACTCTCTGACGGGCTGAAAACTTTTATTAACTGCGAAATTGTAGAATCAATGCTTCGATATAGTCATCCATACTTGCAATTACTTGCTAGAAGTGTTAGAAATTCAACACTTGGCCCGAGACGAAAAGTGAAAAATCACCTTTAAAAGTCAATAGGCTATTTTTCTAGCAGGAAAAAGACGATCGCTTGTCGAACTGTTATAAACGTGTGTGCCCCGCTTACGCGCGTGTAGATGCCATACAGATGCACGCCGATTCTATCCAGTTATTGTTGCCAACTTTGACCTATTCAAAAATTGAAGGTTGCAGGCATTGTCATCACTCCTGGCCATCCAAGACATCTCTGAGACATCTTTCAGGTGTGCCCTTGTATTGAAGGGGTAAGGCCACCTTGCTTAGATATTTTCCTTGGAAAAAAGGGATATTTTCCATCCTTCTGCTATAAAAGAGGGAAAGCCATTGCAAGATGCAAAGTCTCACCTACCAGAAGCAATACCCCACATATCACTCAAAATGGCAAATCACCTACCAACCCTAATCAGCCCATGGTTAGAAGCGTTCATTGCAACTGATTTGCTATCCTTTCGAACTCACGGATTGGCCACCTTCCGCTTCCTTTGAAGCATAAGGTTGCGCCCTAAAATCTTGTGGGCGGCTCTATGGTTCTGGGACCCAGATGTCCACGTATTCAGATTCGGAGACAATGAGCTGTGTCCGACGGTGGAGGAATTCCAAGCATACCTCCAAGGCTTCGCTTTTAGCATGATTGTCACACCGCCCTATAGAAAAAGCATGTCAAAGCTTTTGAATTCCAGTCTGAACATCTCAGGTGGTGCAGCAGAAAGCTTGTTAAGTGGCAGGCAAATAAACGTCATGCGCCTGATGAAATGGTACGGGCTTGAAGGTAATACGGAGGATACAGCCATGCAAGCCTTACACTGATTTGCTCTGGTACTCAGTGCGCTTGCTAAATATTTGCTGGTTTCTCCAGATGGACGGGTTGATCCTTCACTAGTGAGTGTGGCCGCTTAGTTGGGCGCTCGAAGGAACGTAGTGCCAATGGTCTTGCGGAAACACTCATAGGTTTGGATTTGGCTTCTACCGGTCAAACAAACATATTTAGCGGTTGCCCACTCCTGCTGCAGGTAAACTCTCACTCAGCTCACCTTTTTTCGGCTTTCACACATTCTATTTTTACCTCGACTTTCAGCTGAGGCTATATTGGGGCTTTTCACTTGTTTTTCTGCTCAAGCTTTATAAGGCTCTTTACTTGTCTTTTCGCTCATGTAGTTATGGCTGTCAGATAAACTTGGATTACTGGCAATTCTTGAGGCAAATTGGCCCCATCTACCTATACGAATGCATCAAAGAGGGATGCTATACCCAGAGATGTCTAAAGAGGACTGGTATACATTCATGAGCGAGATGTCACTGCATGAAATCGTCTAGAGGCATGAAGTGTTGAATATCCTAGACATGGCCACAAATTTTGCAGGTTTCGAGAGAATGGTGATTGCTGGGCTGTCCAGTTTTACATTCTATATTCCATGCCGTATCCTTCGCCAACTAGGCATGAACCAAGGCTTGCACCGAGCTGGGGTGGAAACCTTTCATATTCCTGCTTTCACTGCTCAAAACCTGACAGGATACGAGCGCAATTGGGGACTGAGACAACTTGGCGGAGCAGATTCAGAATTCAACACAAAACTCAAGCATCGCTACAAAGCATGGCTAAGCAAAGAAATCGCAAGGAGACAAAATGCAGGCTGACTCCTAACAAGACTCCAATGATCTAGAATAAACTTTGAGCCTATGAAGGCCTCTAGCATTTCATTCTGTTTTTATGCTTTAACTTTTTCAAAGACTTTGCTCAGTTGTGTAATAGAAATAGTAGTTTGAATAAAGTTGAAAGACTAAGAGTTTTCTCCTTTTGATTCAAATGTTGAACACTGCGCCGCTTCGAGCACTGAGATATACCCTGGAAATAGGAAACCATGGATCAAATTGATTGATTGTGACCGAATCTCACAGAGAGATTGCCTACGTATCCCTTTTCAAGGAATCAGGTCAAAATGTAGTTTAGGCAAAGGTTCACTTGTGTATTTTAGCTCTCCTTTTACACTCTGAATTTTGCCTAGAATCGCCCCTTCGGGTTTTCAGCCTAGCGAGCTTTGATTGATGCCTATTTATTTTTGCCTAGACCGCCTCCTTAGGTTTTCGGTCTAGCAGGCTTGCTTTAATTTTTGCTTGGGACCGCCCACCCTTGTGGTTTTCGGCCCAACGAGCTTCTCTCAGGGATAGTAACGTTTAAGTTGATCCAAGTTGACCAGGGTATTGAACTCGTTGCCATCAAGATCAAAGAGTTGAGTCGCTCCCCCAGAAAGGATAGTCTTGATGATGTAAGTTTCGGAACATTTCGGTCGGAATTTGCCACAAGGATCGAACACAGGTGCTCGAATCTCCTTTGTAACAATATCCCCCTCAACTAAGTCTATAGACTTCACCTTCTTGTTGAATGCACGAGCAATTCTTCGCTGATATTCCTGGACATGGTACAAGGCGCGGAGCCTCCTCTCATCAAAGAGCATGAGTTCAACAAATCTTCCACTGAGCCATTCATATTCCGTAAGTTCACATTCTACCATGATCCTCAAAGTCGGTACCTCAAGTTCGACAGGGAGTACTACTTCCATTCCATAGACTAGGGAATAGGGAGTTGCCCCTGTTGATGTTCGAATCGATGTTCGATACCCTCAAAGCGCTAGAGGTAGCTCATGCCAGTCCTTGGCGAACTTTGCAGATTTCTTGATGATTGTCTCAACGTTCATGTTTGGCGCTTTGACTACACCATTCGTCTGAGGGCGATAGACCGTTGAATGATGAATCTAAATCTTGAATTCCTCGAAGAGTTCCAAAACCTGCCTTTGAAATGAGTCCCATTGTCTGACACAAATGCTTGAGGGACACCGTATCGATAGATGATGTTCTTCCTGATGAAATGAGCAACTTGAACTGAAGTCAAGGTCTTGTAAGACTCAGTTTCCACCCACTTGGTGAAGTAATCTAATGCTACAAGAATGTACCTGTGACCATTTGAAGTAGACGGTCTGATCATGCCGATGACATCAATGCCCCATACAGAGAAAGGCCAAGGTGAAGTCATGCCAAATAGATTAGACGGGGGAACATCCATGAGATTGGCGTGGATTTGACACTTGTGACAACGTCGAACATAATCTATACACTGCGCTTCCATAGTAGACCAAAAGTAACCCTGCCGTAAGATCTTCCTAGCGAGCATAACTCCACTCATGTGAGGACCGCTGACTCCCTCATGAATCTCTTCCATAATACTAGCGGCCTCAACACCATTGACACAGAGCTTTTGCATTCACAATGAGATCTCCTGTACAGTTTTCCTCCACAGATGATGTATTGGGTTGCCATCCTTCGTAATGCAGTTTGATCCTTTTTAGTGGCCTCAGCTGGATACATCCCACTCTCAACAAAGTTCTATATATCATGGTACCAGGGTAGGCCATCATCAACGTCATCAATGGTGTTGACATATTGATAAGCAGGGCAATCCCACTGTTCGATCAAAATAGGGCGGAGTTTGACTCCCAAAGGAAGTTCAACCATAGAGGCCAAAGTTGCAAAAGCATCAGCGAACTGGTTCTTCAATCGAGGGATGTGAGTGATGGTCCCTTTGTTAAAATGAGGGATCAACTCTTCCAAATCGTGATGATAAGGCTTCAGCTTCTCTTCACGGACCTTCCAGTCCCCATTGGCTTAAGAAACTGCAAGATTGGAATCCCCAATAACCTCAAGCTTTTCAACACCAAGTGTAAGCGTAGCCTCCATACCCACAATGCAGGCCTCATACTTAGCTTGGTTATTTGTGACATCGAAATTGAGTTTAAACGCAAACGGAATATGAGAGCCATCAGGCGTAATCAGCAATACCCCGATCTCGAATCCTTTCTGATTGGCTGCCCCATCAAAGTAGAGAGTCCACACATCTTCGACAACTGTCAGCACTTTCTTATTTGGGAACACAAAGTCTGAGTCCTTTGGCCCATCCACAGGGAAGTGAGCTAAGAATTCTGCAACTACACGCCCTTCAACGGATTTCCTTATGATGTACTCAAGATTGAATTCCACCAGTAAGAGCAACCAATGTGCTAACTTACTAGTAAGTGCTGGTTTCTCAAATAGATACTTGAGAGGATCCATTCGAGAAGTCAACTTTACTGGGTAAGCCAGCATGTAGTGTCTCAACTTTTTGGAAGCCCAAACAAGAGCCCAACATGTCTTTTCTAAAGCAGTGTAGCGTTCTTCACATCGAACCATCATCTTACTTGAGTAGTAAATGGCCTTCTCAACTCCTTTGTCCCCTTCTTGAGCTAGCAAGCATCCCATGGACGAAGGGTTTACAGACAAGTATAATATGAAGGGTCTCCCAGGCACTGGCAGGATTAAGACTGAAGGGTTCTGCAAGTAGTTCTGAATAGACATAAAGGCCGCTTGACACTTGTCTGTCCACACAAACGGGGTATTTTTCTTGAGTAAACGAAACATCGGCTCGCAAGTTAAAGTTAACTTGACGATGAATCTGCTGATGAATGAACCTTCCCCAAAAAGCTCTGCACTCTCTTTTCAGACTCCGGTGGCTTCATCTCAAGTACTGCCTCGATTTTTGATGGATCAACTTCAATCCCTCTAGAGGTAATCATGAAACCAAGCATCTTGCTTGCTGTGACTCCAAACGTGCATTTCTGCGGATTGAGACGCATTCGATATTTTCGGAGTGGTTCGAAGAACTTCCTAAGTACCGGAATGTGGCCTTCTTGAGTCTTTGACTTGGCGATCATGTCGTCCACATAAACCTCAACCTCTTTGTGCATCATGTCATGTAAGATGGTCATAGCAGCTCGCTGGTAGGTAGGACCAGTATTCTTTAAACCAAATGGCATGACTAAGTAGTAGTAAGTCCCTGATAAGTGCCAAAATATATGTAATAACTCTGAATTTCAATAAATAAAAATTTATTTATTATTCGAGTTATTAAATTAATTGCTTGAATTGCTTCAATTTCCGATAGTTTGTCATAATTGCGCTTTAGCCCTTCAACTTTTGTTTCTTGCAATTTAGCCCCACTTAGCAAGCCTAGTTAGCTTCTAACCGTCTCGTTGGAGAAACTAAACTAGAAAGCCATCTAGTCACTTTTCCCTAACCTCAAATGGACCGTTTTGCCCTCGTGAACCTTTTGAACCTTTTTAACCCTAGACCAAGAATTGATTATTCATTTTCTTTTAATTATTTTTGGTTTTATTCTTTGTCCATTGGACAATAAAATGTTAGGGCAACTATTATCCATTGGATAATAGAAACCCCAATTGTTTATATTACAAAGTATACTTGGTCAAGTACTAAAAATATTAAAAGAAATGGACTTTTTAATTACTTTTGTAACGCCCCAAATTTTGGGTACATTAAATAAAACATTTTATTATAAAAACGAAGCGAGTCTGGCTCGTTATTACATCATAAACCTTACAAAAGTGCTTTTATTCAAGTAACGGAGGAGACTAGGGTTCCTATCTACTGCTCCGCTCCTTCCTCCATCCTGGCTAGCTCCTCGGCTCCGAAGGCCTCCAAGGTGAAGATCTCGCCCTGTTCGTCTATGAGATCTGACACATTATATCGGCGTCACCACCCATATAATATGCCAGGGTCACCAAAAGGTAACACCGTAAGTTACAAAAGCTCAATAGAGTAACCCTACCCACTAACCCTTAACTTACAAACAAAGGATCATAGAAATCAAATAAATGACGATAACACATCCACATTCACTATCTAACGTTGGTGTCCAAGTTTTACTGCGTTTCTCCTACGCAACTCGTCGTAGACCGTGTCAATCATTTTCACTTACAAAACAATCTTTCAAAATCCTTTGCATTGGCTCCGTACCGCGGATAACCAAGCTACACACCCATCCTTTCAAAATCATTTGACATTGGCTCCGTACCGCGGATAACCAAGCCACACACCCAACCTCGGTTCCGCCGCGCCGGTCTCCCGAGTATCCTCACAATGGTTCCGCTGCGCCGGGTTCCCATTGGCACACAATTGCATTGGCTCCTCTCCACGGATAACCAAGCCATACCTCACCATGGTTCCGCTACTCCGGGTTCCCATGGGAACGCACACAACCTCACAATGGTTCCGCTATTCCGGATTCCCATTGGAACACACACACACATAATGCCACCAATACCGGTCATTATGTCGTTTCAAAAATATTTCCGTCCTCGAAATACATTAACCACATCCTAGGTGTCATGTTTCTACTTTCTCGGTTCTCGTGTCTCGATTACATGCAAAGACTCCCGGTAGGACTTCCTTATGAACAAGCATTTATCAAAACTCAAAACTATCTTAACAAGATCATCCAATAGCATGCTTGAAATACAATGAACATAAACCATGCATTTCCAACAAAAGATAACCTTATCTATTTTAGTAAGAACGATAAAAGTTACTTCCAAACAACATACGATTTATACACAACATAGAGTTTGAATGCAAGGATTAACCACTTATACTTAGGATAAGTGAGTAGAGATTAATCTACCTTGATCCGAAACTAGTCGGGGCCGAATAAGCAAGTTGGAAAATTCTACGGGCAGTGAAACGTCCAAATCTGGACCGAACTTCGGATGGCAGTAACTCGGTCAATGCTTGGCCGAATACAATCTTTCTTGGGTCGAAAATGAAGCTCTAGAAATTCTCTACAACTTTCATGAAGGAAGTTGATCCTAGAAACTACTCTAAGTAGGAGAAAAATGGTGATAAAGGAAGTGACAGTAAGCTGTCTGGAAAAACAGAAATGGTTTCTAGAGAGAAGGAAGAGCAAAGCTTTGAAGGTGTGATCTTTGAAGCTTGGAATGGCTTCTATTTATAGGCAACACCTTGGCTCTCTCTCCTCCCTCAATGGCCGGCCCCCCTCTCTCTCTCTCTTGCTCAAATTTTGACACTTGTCATGAGATCATGAAAGATCAAGGCCTAAACCCTAGGCTTGCATGGCTAAGATTGTCCTTCTTGGAAGACTTGGTGTGAAAAAAGGTGTGAACAAGAATAAGTGTACAAGATTCTAGTGTGAAACCATAGATAATGGTACAAAGGAGGACAATGGAGGTTTAAGTTTTGGCTAGGAAGAATCTCACCCAAGGATATGAAGTTCAAAAAGATCAAGGAGGGTACAATTCTATCTCTTTCTTCCTTTCTTCCTCTCTCTCTCCCTCCTTCCTTGGCCGACTTTCTCTCTCTCTCCCCTCCCTCTCTCTCTCTCTAGTACACTACTACAAATATATATATATATAGTTATGCAAGAAAGAATAACAAGTGCTTTGTACTTGAAACAAGGAGACTTAAAGACTAAGGTTTAACTTTTTAAACCAACTAATAAGCACATGTGTACTAGGGCCTTATTCTAGTCTTCCAAGCACTAATATAATATAAACATAGATACTATTGTACACTAGGAAGAATCAAAACCCTAATAGAAAACAATTAAAGGGTACTACAAGAATCTTAGTACTAAGTACCTTTCTAGTAAAGCAATGTGAACTTAGTCACATGGTTTGAAGAAAAGATTAAACTAATAAATCCCATGGTACTTTGAAAGATTAACCCTTTTACCCATTGGGTAAAAATTCCCCTAACTTCTATTATCCAATGGATAATAGTTATTAGGCAACTTATATACTAAAATAATCCGAAAAGTACTTTAAAGTAATTAAAAAGTCTATTTTTAAAAGATAATAGTACTTAGTTAAGTATACTTTTAATATAAAGAATTGGGGTTCCTATTACCCTATGGATAATAGTTGCCCTAACATTTATTGTCCAATGGACCAAAAATTAATTAAAAGAAAAATGGATAATAAATTCTTGGTCTAGGGTTAAAAAGGTTCAAAAGGTTCAAAAGGTTTACGAGGGCAAAACGGTCCATTTGAGGTTAGAGAAAAGTGACTAGCTGGCTTTCTAGTTTAGTTTCTCCAACGAGACGGTTACAAGCTGACTAGGCTTGCTAAGTGGGGCTAAGGTGCAAGAAACGAAATTTGAAGGGATAAAACGTAATTTTGACAAACCATAAGAGTATTAAAAATAAATTCAAATATTTAACGAAATTTTTACTGACCGAAAATTAGGGTCGTTACAACTTTAAAGTACTTATTTGATTCTTTTAGTATATAAGTTACCAAATAACTATTATCCATTGGATAATAGAAGTTAGGGGAATTATTACCCAATGGATAAAAGGGTTAATCTTTCAAAGTACCATGGGATTTATTAAACTAATCTTTTCTTAAAACCCCATGTGTCAAAGTTCAACACTATTTTAATAAGAAGGCACTTAGTACAAGATTCTTGAAGTACCCCTAAATTATTTTATAATGGGGTTTTGATTCTTCCTATTGTACATAGGTACCATGGTTATATTATTTTAGTACTTGGAAGGTTAAAGTATTACCTTAAGTACCATGTGCCTAATTAATTGTTTATTGTGAAAATCTTAGCTTTCTAAGTCCTTTTGATCCTTAGTACTAAAAGTACTACTATTTTAATTGGTATGCTTTCATCTAGTAGCATATATATATATATATATATTGTACCTTGGCAAGAGAGTGTGCGAGGAGAGAGGGAGAGGGAGAGATGAGCCGAGAGAGGGGAGAGAGAGAGAGAGAGAGAAAGCCGAGAGGGAGAGGAGAGGAGAGAGAGAGGGAGAGAAAGAAGATGGATTAGACATGTACCTTGGCCTTTGATCTTCTATGTACTTCAAGATCCATGGGATTCTTCTCTTCCAAGCAAAACTTAACTTCCAATGTCCTCTTTGTACATTTTTCCATTTGTTTAACCCTAAGAATCTTGTATCACTCTCCTTTCAACCACAAATTTGTTCAAGAATCAAATCTAGTACTAACCCTAGCCATGCAAACCTAGGATCTTGACCTTAATCTTCCATGTGAACATAACTTTTTGGATTAAAAAAAAATTGAGTTGTAGAGAGAGAGAGAGGGGCCGGCCAAGAGAGGGAGGGAGGGAGCCCTTGCCTATAAATAGAAGGCCATTCTATGCCTTGAACTCACACCTTCAAGCAATTGCTCTTCCTTCTCTCTAGAATTTCATGTCTTCTTATTCTTAAAGTTCAAGAACTTTCTTTGTTCTTGAGTGTTCTTGAGCAAACCACTTTCAAAAACCACTCATAGATCTTTAAAGTAGTCTACTTTAGTTAGTATAGTTGTTTCTAGGAAAAGAAAGAACATCTCTTTTCCTTTCGAAGCAAACCGGAGGCCGTTACGCCGCTGATTTCAAAACCGACAACCAACTTACCGCAGCCGACCACCACCAAGAAGAACGGTAGTTATCCTAGTCCACCAACTCTATATATTTCTAAAGAATCGTATGTGGCAAAAAGAAACGTCTCTTAAAAGTAACATTGATCATATCTCTTTTAAGTACATAAGGTTATCTTTGTTTTAAGTTGGAATGCATCGTTTATTTTCAAAATGTTTTCAAGCATGCTATGTATCTTACAGTTGGATGATCTTGTTGATTAGTCTTATGAGATGCATGTTAGTATGAAAAGTCTTACACCGCGGAGTCTTGCATGAGAACGAGACACGAAAAATCAAGAAAGTAGAAACATGGCACTTAGGGTGCAGTTTAACAAGAGAAATATGTTTTCCAAGGGAAAAGATATCTTAGAAACTACATAATGACCATTTCAAGGGTATTATGTGAGAGTGTGTGTGGACCTATGGGAACCCGGCGCGGCGGAACCATAGTGAGGATACTTGGGAAACCGGCGCGGCGGAACCAAGGTAGGGTGCGTAGCATGGTTATCCGTGGAGAGGAGCCAAAGCAAATGTGTGCCAATGGGAACCCGGCGCGGCAGAACCATTGTGAGGATACTCGGGAACCCGGCGCGGCGGAACCGAGGTTGGGTGAGTTTAAAAGGAGTCTTTGGAAAAGAAAGGTAGTAATAACAACACGGTCTATGACGAGATGCGTAAGAAGGAACCTAGAGAATTTGGGACACCAACAATAGTTATAACGATTGAGAATGTGTAAATGTTATTGCCTTTTGTAACTGTTTCTATATGTATCATGTGGAAATCAATGCTTAATGATAATCTATTGATTGTAGTTAAGTTAGGTGAGTAGGATTTTACTATTGAGCCTTCGTAGCTCATGGTGTTACCTTGTGGTGACCCTGGCATATTATATGGGTGGCGACGCCGGTATAATATGTCAGATTTGATAGATGAATAGGGCGAACTCTTCACTCTGGAGGTGTATGGAGCCGAATAACTCGCTAGGATGGAAGAACAAGAGGAGCAGTAGTTAGGAACCGTAGTTCCCTAATTGTTCCTATTTTTGTGTTTAAAATACTCCTACGGGGGTTTTGATGTAATAATGAGCAGTGACTCTATTTAATTTCTGTAATAAATTATCCATTTAACGTACCTAAAATTAGGGGCGTTACAACTTGGTATCAAAGCTTTAGGTTCAAAACCTCGGCCATGGGTAGAATGGGTAGAACCATGTAGAACCGTGAGATAAGTTTGACCGTTACACAAACGTGAATTCGATTTTCAAGTTTAACATCCCAAATTGGGTGGAATTCTGTCAAAACAATCTTCGGATTGAAGCAAGGAGCGGAAATTGGCAGTACCGCCGAGCTGGGAATTCCCAAACAATTGGATGATGACTTAAATCAAGGATCGAATGTGGAACATAGAAACCTGAAAAGTTTTCCTTATAGTTTTTACTAAAACTATTTATTTTCAAAACTTGTCTAATATAATTGTCTCTGTAGATGAGAACCTCGATCGATCTATTAGTTGAAGCCTATCAACCTAGAAATGTCGTGGAAAGAATCACAGCCCAACATTTGGAAGATCCCCGCTTCATTGCCATAGTGAGTGCTGAACAGCTTGACTTCATGAGGGTGCAGCAGAATACCCCTCATCCCTTAGAAAAAGACCCTTCGTTTCTCGAGATGTTTCCTATTTTATCCAACTTCTATGAATATTTTGGTGTCCTACCCCCGATGCCAAACACTGAGATAGAAAACGAGGAGGAAGGAGCCAATGGCACGAAGACGCCATGAAGGTAGCCAGGGAAGGAATCCGGCAAATAAGAAGACTTCGAAGATCTACTTGGAAGCCCCAATAAATTGTATAGCCGTTGTAATCCTTCGGAATATAGGATGTTAAGGAATAGGATTTCCCACTATCTAAGTTGTATTTTGTTTATGCTATGAATAAGACTTGTCTTTATGCATACCTTGTTGATAAGTCTAATAGATAGTCTCTTTTATTGTAGATGAATCACTTGAGTCCCTACTAAGTCAATCTTCTAGCTGAAGCTCACCAACTCGCAAGCACCGTAAGGTCCATGACGAGCCAACTAGTGGAGGATCCCTACTTCCCCTACGCCTTTCCCTACACTCACGACTTCTATCAGGAGCATGGCACCCTTATCTGTCCCATCAATGAAGAGGAGGAAGATGTGGTTGATGCCATACCTGTCTTAGTCCAAATCGCACCCCCCAACAATGTAAATTTACCAGTGGAAGGAAACAATGACGAAGCTGTGGCCATAGCACCCCTCGTCAACGTGGAAGTTGAGGAAGACCCTGAAGAAGAGGATCCCGAGGAAGATGTCGAGGCAGATTCCGATGAAGAGGATCCCGAGGAGTTCAATGACCTACCGATCAATGAAGCTGACTGGGAGCATCTGATGAACATGCCAAATCCAGACCTACCGTCTGACGACGAGGAAGAAGACCAGGAGGAAATTCCCGAGGAGGAACCGATAGACTGGGAGTCCGACGATGAGGAAATGGTGATTTACGGGGAGTTATCACCCGAATGGGCTCAGCCCGACTTCCTGGACAGAAAAACTGAGTCTGGAGATGTGCCACCACCGCCTTTCGAGGACGACATAGGTGCTTATAGGGTTGAATTCCCACCTATTTTCTAGACTAGTTAGTAAAGCCTAGCAAGTGGTAGTATCTTTTGTTGTAAGCAGTATGCTGTAGGAAGCTTTGGCTTATAAGCCATCTATTATGTACCTGTTGATTTTAGTAATGAAAAACTCGTGTTTTTATCGTGTTATGATCACTATCTATGAGTACTTGTAGTTATTGAGTACGATTTCCCCTTTCCACTGTTAAGTCTAATATATAACTTTCCTTATTGTAGATATAGATAGCTATTTCGTTGCCGAGACTACTGTAGCTGACCTCCTGTACTACAAGACGCCCCTCGCACCTGAGAGTCACACACTGATGCCTCACCTAGGGATCTGTGACCTTGAGACCGGCAACCAGCTATACGAGCTAGTCGTGATGACACCTTTCGTCAGCGAGGACCAGTACTTGATTATCAACCCGCAGGATCCATCACTTCAGGAGCTAGCTACGGAGATTCGCCGTAGAGGAGAGCGTTGGCTTGAGATCCGAGAGAAGGAATGGAAGGAGCAGCTAAGAGAGTTCTATGGACTCGTTCCACCTAGTCAGTAGGGTAGTAGTAGTACTAGAATAAGGTTCCGATAGCTCGAGTTGCCTTTCAAGCACTTATGCTAGACGAGCCAAGTAGTAAGTTGTGTAGGACCGTCTTAGCTTGTAGTAGGAAAGCTTGTTCTAGTCTACTTATTTTGTAGTAAAACTCTATGCTTCTGACTGTAATCCTCTGTTTATCTATGAAAAGTTGTTTCTATTTAAAGAGTACTGTTGCATACTATACGATTGATTGCTTCTTATCATATGCAAAAGAAAATAGTTTAGTTAAAACTAAACCTCCCCTTTTCAATTTTCGCTCGTAGATGGTGAACCGACGCAGTGGACTAGGGTATGAGACCGGTGACTCTTCTAACCCTAACCCTAATCCCAATCCCGACCTCGCTCAAGTCATGCAAGCGCTCGTGACCGCATTGAACGCTACCCGCTAGAACCCGAACCCTAACGAAGGACCTATGACTCGGACCCGGGCGATGAACGAGTTCTGCAAGCGTCGACCTCCGACTTTCAATGGAGATACCAACCCTACCGTGGTTGAATCATGGTTGAAGTAAGTCAAGGTGATCATGGATACCTTGGAGATCACCCGCAATGGAGACCGAGTGGCCTTAGCCACGTACCAGCTGAAGGGAGAAGCCCGCTACTGGTGGGACCTGATAGAAGCAACCCATGCCGTAGCTACCATGACCTTCGCTCAGTTCGAGACCTTGTTTCTCGACAAATACTTTCCCACGCCCCTTCGCCTGGCCAAGGAGCAAGAATTCATGAACCTAAAGCAAGGAACCATGACCATCACCCAGTATGCGGCTAAGTTCGAGGAGCTGTCCCGCTATGCTCAGGAAGCTGTTGCAACCGAGGACAAGAAGGCAAGGAGGTTCGAGTGGGCGCTGACAATAGCTAGAAGGGCTGTGGTAGTCCAAGCCTTCCCCACCTATACCGGTGTGGTGAAATGTGCTCTTCGATTGGAGAGTGAGGAAAACGACTTTAAGACCCGCTGGAGGAAGGCGACAGGCAATGCTGGCGGACCGATTCGAACCCAAACCTCCAATAATAACCGTGGGCCCTATCCCACCAAGACCTTTGCTTCGGGATAGAGCAACCAAGCTTGGAAGAACACTACGCCATGGCGTAGCGAACTGCCGAGGAATGGCCAAGGCAAAGCATCAGTCCAGTGCTTCAACTTCCAAGCTATGGGACACTACAAGCGTGACTGCCCTCAGCCCTAGAAGGAGAGGAATGGAAGCTTCGGAAATTAGAGGCTCAACTGCCTGGGCAGGCCAGTTTGGTGAAGCAAAACTCTGGAGGCCCAGCTCAGCAGCAGAATGGGCAGAATAAAGGAAAGCAGCCCATGGGAGCACAGCAAGGCACTGGAGGGCATATCTTTGCGCTGCAGACCGAGGAGCAAGAGCCGGATCCCTCTGTGATCCAAGGTACGCTACTGTTATATAGTACTTGCGTACAGGCCTTGTTTGACTCTGGCGCATCGCATTCTTTCATATCTTCTGCTTGCGTATCTGCTCTAGCACTAGAAACAAAAACCCTAAGTAAGAGTACGAGGGTAACATCGCCAATGGGGGAAGTATAGCTGTTAGTCTAGTGTGTAGAGGGTGCGAGATAGAAGTAGCCAACCTACGCCTAACCTGCGACCTCAGAGTGATTGACATGGCGGAGTTCAACGTAATCCTAGGGATGGATTGGCTATCGGCTCATCGAGCTATCGTAGATTGTCATTAGAAGATGGTGATGGCTTACACCCCAGAAGGGACTCATTTCCGTTTTAAGGGGGATAGAGAAGCCACGAGTTCGATGACGAGGAGATCAAGATGGGAGAATCAACTATTTGGATGGCTAGCTAGTCTCCAAATGGAATAAGCGGACAGGATGGAACTGGGATTGCCACACATCGTTTGCGAGTACGCCGATGTTTTCCCAGGAAAACTTCCTGGCTTACCACCTCAAAGAGAGATAGACTTCTCTATAGAACTACAACTAGAAACCGCTCCAATTTCCATGGCCACTTACCGAATGGCCCCTGCAGAACTGAAGGAGCTTAAAACCCAATTGCAAGAGCTGCTAGACAAGGAATTCATCAGACCGAGCACATCGCCTTGGGGAGCACCTGCATTGTTCGTGAAGAAGAAAAAAGGAACCCTTGGACTGTGTATTGACTATAGGAAGCTGAACCAAGTCACAGTCAAGAACCGATATCCGGTGCCTAGGATCGATGACCTGTTTCATCAATTAAGAGGAGAAACTTGCTTTTCTAAAATTGATCTCTGATCAGGCTATCATCAGCTAAGGATTCGGGATGAGGATATCGCCAAGACGGCGTTCCGAACCAGATACGGCCACTACGAGTTTGTGGTAATGCCGTTTGGACTAACCAATGCTCCGACAGTACTCATGTGTCTCATGAACAAGATTTTTTAACCCTACTTAGATAAGTTTGTAGTGGTGTTCATTGACGACATCTTGATATACTCCGCCAACAAGGAGGAGCACGAAGAACATCTTCGAATGGCACTACAAATACTCCGGGATAACCAACTCTATGCCAAGGCCAGCAAGTGCGATTTTTACTTGGAAGTGGTTAAGTTCCTGGGGCATGGAGTATCCAAGGATGGAATCGCTGTGGATGAGAGTACGGTCGAAGCAGTGCTGAAGTGGAAACAGCCAACCTCCGTGTTCGAAATCAGAAGTTTCTTGGGATTGGCTTAGTATTACAGAAGATTCATACCAGACTTCTCAATTCAAGCCAAACCAATGACCAGGCTAACTCAGAAAGGAGTGAAGCTGGATTGGGATGAAACCTGTGAGAAATCTTTCCAAACCTGTGAGAAATCTTTCCAAGAGTTGAAAAAGAGACTGACCAGCGCACCGATACTCATCATTCCTGAGCGTGGTGTAGATTACACTGTTTACTGTGACGCGTCAAGAAGGATTGGGATGTGTGCTGATGCAGAATGGGAAGGTAGTAGCCTACGGATCTCGACAACTTCGACCGCACGAGAAGAACTACCCCACTCACGCCTTAGAATTGGCTGCAGTAGGATTCGCCCTCAAGTCTTGGCGTTACTATCTGTGGGGAGAACAATTCGAAGTATTTACCGACCACAAGAGTCTCAAGTATCTTTTCACTCAGAAGGAGTTGAACTTGAGGCAGCGTCGATGGATGGAATACCTGGAGGACTACAAGTTTACACTGCAGTATCACCCTGGCAAGGCCAACGTGGTAGCTGACGCTCTGAGTCGAAAAGAAAGAGCACAGAAAGTCAAGACTGCCATTAAGGAATGGGAAATGGTGGACACTCTTAACGAGTTCAACTTGCGACCATCGTCAGAGAACGGGAACGCTCGTCTGTATGCTCTAGTTGCAGAGCCAGCACTTCATCAGGAAATCTTACTAGCCCAAACCTCCGAGCAAGTTGTGAGTTCATCCGGCATCGAATCCGAGAAGGAAAGGCGGTGCCAGGATGAACTATCGAGGAGGATAACAGCCTGAGATTCAAAGGAAAGGTATTCGTGCCCAATGTTGGAACTCTTCGAGAAGACGTACTCAGGGAAGCTCACCATTCACACTTCGCAGTTCACCCTGGCGGTACAAAGATGTATCATGATCTGCGGAGAACGTACTAATGGGAAGGAATGAAGAAGGATGTAGCACGATTCGTATCCACCTGTTTGGTGTGTCAACAAGTCAAGGCCGAGCATCAGAAACCTGGAGGAGATCTTCAACCCTTACCAATACCGACCTGGAAGTGGGAGCATATCTCAATGGACTTCGTCACTGGATTACCAAGATCTGCTAAGTCCAACACAGCTATCTGGGTGATTGTGGATCGACTCACCAAGTCTGCGCATTTTCTGCCTGTCAAGATGACAGAAAACGTGGAGTAACTAAGCCTGTTGTACATTCTAGAAATCGTACGCCTACACAGAGTACCGATCTCGATAGTATCCGACAGAGACCCACTTTTTGTATCACACTTTTGGAAAGTATTACAGAAAGCACTGGGAACAGATGTAAGGCTTAGCACGGCCTTTCACCCACAAACAGATGGACAAACGGAGAGGACTATTCAGACCCTGGAAGATATGCTGAGAGCCTGCGCCCTGGATTTCTCTTGAAACTGGGAGCAGCACTTACCGTTGGTGGAGTTCGTCTACAACAATAGTTATCAAGCAAGCATCGGGATGGCACCGTACGAAGGTCTATACGGTCGACCCTGTCGATCGCCAGTCTGCTGGACAGATGCCGGAGAGACGGGATTGATCGGGCCTGACATAGTGCGAGATACCACGGAGAAGGTCAAGACCATCGGGCAAAGGATCCAGACCGCTCAAAGCCGACAGAAGAGTTATGCGGATAAGAGGAGCCGACAGTTAACTTTTGCCGTGGGAGATCATGTGTTCCTGAAAATCAGACTGAAGAAAGGAGTTATTAGATTTGGGAAGAAAGGAAAACTGTCTCCACGCTACATCGAACCTTTCGACATCGTGGAGAAGATTGGAAAAGTTGCATATCTTCTAGCCTTGCCGCCACAGCTGGACCGAGTGCATAACGTGTTTCACGTTTCCATGCTTCGCAAGTACCTCGCCTTGCCCACTCATGTTCTCAACTGGGAGGATATTTCTATTGAGGAGGATGCAACCTATGAGGAAGAACCTATCGAAATTCAAGATCGAAGTGAGAAGGTGATCCGGAACAAGACCATCAAGTTGGTTCGTGTTTTGTGGAAGCATTGAGGAGCTGGAGAGACCACATGGGAAAGAGAAGAAACCATGAAGATGAATTACCCTCACCTGTTTGAGTCTGAGCGTGCACCTAATTTCGAGGACGAAATTGTTTAAGGGGGATAGGTTGTAATAACTCTAAATTTCAATAAATAGAAATTTATTTATTATTCGAGTTATTAAATTAATTGCTTGAATTGCTTTAATTTTCGATAATTTGTCATAATTGCGCTTTAGCCCTTCAACTTTCGTTTCTTGCGCTTTAGCCCCACTTAGCAAGCCTAGTTAGCTTCTAACCGTCTTGTTAGAGAAACTAAACTAGAAAGCCATGTAGTCACCTTTCCCTAACCTCAAATGGACTGTTTTGCCCTCGTGAACCTTTTGAACCTTTTTAATTACTTTAAAGTACTTTTTGATTCTTTTAGTATATAAGTTACCTAATAACTATTATCCATTGGATAATAGAAGTTAGGGGAATTATTAACCAATGGATAAAAGGGTTAATCTTTCAAAGTATCATGGGATTTATTAAACTAATCTTTTCTTAAAACCCCATGTGTCAAAGTACAACACTATTTTAATAAGAAGGTACTTAGTACAAGATTCTTGAAGTACCCCTAAATTATTTTATAATGGGGTTTTGATTCTTCCTATTGTACATAGGTACCATGGTTATATTATTTTAGTACTTGGAAGGTTAAAGTATTACCTTAAGTACCATGTACCTAATTAATTGTTTATTGTGAAAATCTTAGCTTTCTAAGTCCTTTTGATCCTTAGTACTAAAAGTACTACTATTTTAATTGGTATGCTTTCATCTAGTAGCATATATATATATATATATATATATATATTGTACCTTGGCAAGTGAGTGTGCGAGGAGAGAGGGAGAGATGAGCCGAGAGAGGGGAGAGAGAGAGAGAGAGAAAGCCGAGAGGGAGAGGAGAGGAGAGAGAGAGGGAGAGAAAGAAGATGGATTAGACATGTACCTTGGCCTTTGATCTTCTATGTACTTCAAGATCCATGGGATTCTTCTCTTCCAAGCAAAACTTAACTTCCAATGTCCTCTTTGTACATTTTTCCATTTGTTTAACTCTAAGAATCTTGTACCACTCTCCTTTCAACCACAAATTTGTTCAAGAATCAAATCTAGTACTAACCCTAGCCATGCAAACCTAGGATCTTGACCTTAATCTTCCATGTGAACACAACTTTTTGGATTAAAAAAAAATTGAGTTGTAGAGAGAGAGAGAGGGGCCGGCCAAGAGAGGGAGGGAGGGAGCCCTTGCCTATAAATAGAAGGCCATTCTATGCCTTGAACTCACACCTTCAAGCAATTGCTCTTCCTTCTCTCTAGAATTTCAAGTGTTCTTGTTCTTAAAGTTCAAGAACTTTCTTTGTTCTTGAGTGTTCTTGAGCAAACCACCAAACCACTTTCAAAAACCACTCATAGATCTTTAAAGTAGTCTACTTTAGTTAGTATAGTTGTTTCTAGGAAAAGAAAGAACATCTCTTTTCCTTTCGAAGCAAACCGGAGGCCATTACGCCACCGATTTCAAAACCGACGACCAACTTACCGCAGCCGACCACGCCAAGAAGAACGGTAGTTATCCTAGTCCACCAACTCTATATATTTCTAAAGAATCATATGTGGGAAAAAGAAACGTCTCTTACAAGTAACTTTGATCATATCTCTTTTAAGTACATAAGGTTATCTTTGTTTTAAGTTGGAATGCATCGTTTATTTTCAAAATGTTTTCAAGCATGCTATGTATCTTACAGTTGGATGATCTTGTTGATTAGTCTTATGAGATGCATGTTAGTATGAAAAGTCTTACACCGCGGAGTCTTGCATGAGAGCGAGACACGAAAAATCAAGAAAGTAGAAACATGGCACTTAGGGTGTAGTTTAACAAGAGAAATGTGTTTTCCAAGGGAAAAGATATCTTAGAAACTACATAATGACCATTTCAAGGGTATTATGTGAGTAGTGTGTGTGGACCTATGGGAACCCGGCGCGGCGGAACCATAGTGAGGATACTTGGGAAACCGGCGCGGCGGAACTAAGGTAGGGTGTGTAGCATGGTTATCCGTGGAGAGGAGCCAAAGCAAATGTGTGCCAATGGAAACCCGGCGCGGCGGAACCATTGTGAGGATACTCGGGAACCCGGCGTGGCGGAACCGAGGTTGGGTGAGTTTAAAAGGAGTTTTTGGAAAAAAAAAGGTAGTAATAACAACACGGTCTACGACGAGATGCGTAGGAAGGAACCTAGAGAATTTGGGACACCAACAATAGTTATAACGATTGAGAATGTGTAAATGTTATTGCCTTTTGTAACTGTTTCTATATGTATCATGTGGAAATCGATGCTGAATGATAATCTCTTGATTGTAGTTAAGTTAGGTGAGTAGGATTTTACTATTGTGCCTTCGTAGTTCATGGTGTTACCTTGTAGTGACCCTGCCATATTATATGGGTGGCAACGCCGGTATAATATGTCAGATTTGATAGATGAACAGGGTGAACTCTTCACTCTGGAGGCGTATGGAGCCGAAGAACTCGCTAGGATGGAAGAACAAGAAGAGCAGTAGTTAGGAACCCTGTTCCCTAATTGTTCCTATTTTGTGTTTAAAATACTCCTACGGGGGTTATGATGTAATAATGAGCAGTAACTCTATTTAATTTTTGTAATAAATTATCCCTTTAACGTACCTAAATTTAGGGGCATTACAATATACATATTTTGGCCCTCCAAACTACATTTATTAGTCATTTATTTTTGTTACTTTATAATTATTTTGTCCTTTTTATGTTTATAGGTTGCTCGAGCCCATTATCCGAGATTTTGGATAAAAGCTGAAGTTAAGAGAAGTTTGGGGTTAAAGTGCAAAGTGTTTGAAGAAGGATTGTTGATTTGTCATTACATGAAGCCTAAGGAAACTTTTGAGTAATTAAGCCATTGAAACCCTTACTATATAAGGCCTATTATACGACTGATTTTAGCAGTTTTGGACTGCCGTGGAAATAAATTCAACGTGGATGAGAGCAAGCTCTCGACGAGGTGTGGGTTTTTGAATGCAAAGCCTACTGACAATGGAGATTAACCCAACATCTCTAGATTCTTCACTTTCCATGGGCAACTAATCCCTTTTCTTAGGGTGTGATGAAACCCTAATCAAGTAACTATGTTTTTATGTTGATTGTGGATTTCGATTTCTGAAACGATGGTTGTATAACATTGAGACTTGTTTTATGATTCGAACTTATTTTTCCAATCTAGTTTTATGTGTTTGTTTTCTGTGATTACAAATACATAGTTATGCAACAGTATTCTTTGTGCATGAAATTGAGAATTAGAATAATCTATGCCTAGGAAAGACGAGTCGTGCATAGATTAATTAGTTGTAGAATCGAAGACGATTCGTGCCAACCGAAGATAGATTATGTCTGGTTTTCAATCACATGCAATTTTCTTGGCGATATCACTAGGGCTTGTAGCTTTTAGTGAATCAATGTCGTTTTAGTAGTCGGTTTCTTAAATTAACATAATCGCTTGGTTACAAAGTTAGGGTGGAATCGAAACCCTAAGACCTTTTTCCATATTTGAATTCAACATCTCCCTTGTTTTTAATTACTTAGATAATTTTAGTTAATCAAAATCCAATCACTCTTTCTTGAATTGAATTAGGAATTAATTTTAGAAATACAACAACTTGGCCTCTTGATCTCCGTGGTACGATACCTGGACTTAAACCACTATTCTATTTGAATTGAGGTTTTCGCTCAGTTTTAATTATTTATTTTTGGTGTGAAAAACGACCTACCAAATTTTGTCAGTCCCCCACTTAGTGATAAATGTTGCTTTCTCACAGTTTTCAGGTGCCATAAGAATCAGATTGTAGCCTGAAAAGCCGTCCATGAACGAGAGCAAGGCATGTCCTGCAGTATTATCCACAAGCACATCAATGTGTGGTAAGGGAAAATCATCTTTGGAGCATGCTTTGCTCAAGTCCCTAAATCAACACAAACTCAAATTTGTCTGTTCTTCTTGGGAACAGGAACAATATTGGGCTCCCAAGTGGGATACTGAGAAACCATGAGAAAACCAGCGCCAATCTGCTTGGTAACCTTGTCTTTGATCTTTTGTACCCAATCCAGCCTCATCCGTCTGAGCTTCTGTTTTACTGTTTTAGCATCTGGCAGCAAAGGAATCCGATGTTCTACTATCTCAGGGTCAATGCCGGGCATGTCCTGATGAGACCATGCAAAAACGTAACTGAACTCGGTGAGCAATTCTTTGAAATCACAATGCTCCTGTGGGGTTAACATGGAGCCCACTTGAACCATCTAGGGATCACTCTCATCTTTCAAATTTATAGAAACCATTTCTTCATTTAACGATTGAGCATGCCTTTCGTCTTCCCTTTCGATGAGGGCACGGATTTCCTTAGGAATGTCCCCATCGAAATCTATCCCTTCATCGTTGGGGTTGACACAGTTTATATAAAGATGATTAAAGTAGTCAGAAGAGGATTCTTTCATTTCATAAGACGCTTCAGGGTTGCCAAGTACAAGAGAATCAAACTCGAAATATAAGTTATGACGTGGAGGGCCAAGAGGCACAAACTCCGACTCAGAGCTAGATTTAGATTCAAAAGACTCAACAGACTCTGTGTCAGATTCAGACTCAGAAGTGTCATCAATGCAAGTTAGGCGTGGTTTGAAAATAAAATTTTTAATACTACCCTTGGCCTCCACTATAAGAGAGGTAGGATCATCGAGGGTATCAGGCCCGAGCATGAGCACTTCAGCTTCTTCGACCAAACCCACTTGAGAGAATTCATAGAAAAGCTACTCCCAGCTTCCCTGATCTAAAGATCCCAGCCAGTCAGTCTTCAGCTTTGGCTGGTTAAGCTTCCTCTTGAATTCTGTCCTTGCTGGCTCTTCATCACTGTCTGACCAGGTCTTGTCAGCGAAGATCTCAAAACCAGGCAATACTTCCCCAGTCTCTGAATCGATAAAAGGCTCGGCCTGTCTGGTGTAAGCAACGCTTCCCATCTCACGCACAAAGTAGCTGTCAAGATCACCATAGAGGGTTCAAGGTTTTCCCATACATTTCCTTCTTTTGGCATCCCTAGCAGAGGCGATGTACCCCAAACCAAAGCGGCCCCCACAGGAAGGTAAGGTAGGGAACTCTGGGATCCCTTCTTGGTGAAACCCTAAACCCAGGCCAGGTAGATAGGACATCCTTCTCATAATGTCCAAAGCGACAGAGCTTATGATGAAGTCCCCATCTACATTGATGGCCAAAACTAAGCCGGACGTGTCAAAGGAGAAACCCCCGAGATCGATATCTTCCTCACCGTGCATGATCCCCAGAACAGGAGTACCATCTTCCTTGAGCGGGCGAATTCCAGAGTCCTCACAGATAGTTAAAGTGCCTGTAGGAAGTCCCGGCATGACCTTTCGGTGGAGAGTAGACGGCACAGCGATGATGTCAGATCTATGGAGCCATGGCCTACCTAGCAGAAGATTAAAAGTGGCGGGGACAACATGAAACTCAACATCCATTTCGAAGCCCTCAGCATCGAGCTTGAGAATCAGCGTGCCCTCGACGACACGACGAGTGCTGTCATATGCTTTAACGACCAAATTAGAAGGTGCAAAGTCCTTCTAAGCTAGTCCTAGATGATAATCCACCCTCATAGGGCACACGGCATTTGAGGACGGTCGGAACCTAGAGTCCTCGGCATTTGACTTTGATATGCAATGGGCAGTTGTGGTCAACTCCTTCGACTGGCAGGTCTTTATTAGTAAAGATGATGGTGTGCTTGGAAGTAGGTGGGGAGGATAAGAGATATCATTGTCTCAGGAGTGATATCAGTTTGAACTTCAAGGCGAGAGAGATTGTGGCAAAGCTTCTGATGATGCTCATGGGAGGAACAGATTAGTCCCCAGATTGATATGGCAGCGGGAATCCGCTCAAGTTGCCTTTGAATCATGTCTGCATTTAAGGAGCCAACAGGTTCCTCAAGCGGTGCAGACCTTGGGAAAGTAGAGGGTTCATTCCTTTGGTTAAAAGGGTTGGACGAATTCCTAGCTTGCAGATTAGTAGGCTGAAAAATCCGTCCACTTCTCGTAACGTTGTGAACGTTCCCCAAAGAGGGCACAACCTGAGGGTCTTGGTTAACATCCCAAAGGTCAGCAGGGACCTCTCCTAGCTTGAGTTTTCCTTTATCAGAGGCTGGTGAAGTTGCGGGCACTTCCATGTCCAAACCCAGATCTTCAGCCAAGTCTTTTATCAATAGTGATTCCCAAAAGTTCAAGTCCTTAACTGCTGCAATCTTCGCGACAGGCTCTGGATTGGCAAGGAAAGGGACATCCCAAAGTCCGCCATCGGCTAAGGAGTGATTGACAATCAAGACTTCTGTTCCAACTTGAATGTTGACCCAAAGATCGGCCGGCGGGACAAGATCTGTGACCATGATGCTGCAATCCTCTTTGGCTGGAAAAGGGACCACAGGGTGCAAGAGTCCCTCATCGATGATGTAGAAGGTAGGGTCATGCTTGACATCAGACACCGAGTTGACAAGCCTATCGATGGTAGAGGGAAAAAAACTTTCCCCTTAGATGCGAGGTTTGTCGTGAACAAGATCATCTTCTACAAAGTGAGTCGTGTGATCTGGCAAAGCGTAACCTTGGAGAGGATTAGGGTCAAAATCCAATGGAAATTGCCAAGCGGGCTTGGGATCCCAATAGTATTCCTCCTCAGGAACCACAGGTTCGGGCTGTTGAAAAAGTGTATACAAAGAGAGACCATCCAAAGGATCGAGCATTGTTGCATCATAACCGGCCATCCATGCATCGTACCAAGCGTAGTCAAAAGGGAAGTATTCGGGGTCCTGCGGGAAACTGTCCAGCTCAAGTTCAGTCCATGTGTTGATTATGGGAGTGGCATAGTTGTCATTGTCGGCTATCGCCCAACCAATGTGTAGACACCCCAATATGGGCTTCCAGATTAGTTTACTTACGGTTTTTGATTCCCCGATAATGAAATAGATCAAGAACACCCTGGGAATGATAACGTGTTTGAGCTTTGAGTGTTTGCAAAACCCTTGAACCTAACCTAGCCCAAGCCACTTCAAAAACCAAAAACCCTACTGACTCGCGCTAGGGCGCAATCATCCTGCGCCGGGGCGCACCATCGGGCGACAGACTCACTCCATCGCGCGACAGTGCACCAGGGCGCACCATCGCGCGACAGATTGACTCCGTCGCGTGACGGTCCAACCTACCACCAATCTTTCCTAAGATGGGCAGTTGGCCACCATTGCAACTTCAGCCAGGCCTCGTGGACTGGCTGAACTCCTCTCCTGGCACCAACCAGATCCACCCTCTCTCCCTATTTATACCCATTGCTTTCTTCATTTGGAAGGGTTAGCATTTTCCAAAGGTTTAAGAAGCCCAAAAAAGGATTATAAACTCACAATCCTCCATTTTCACACTTCAACCATCCAAGAACAAAGCTTGTTCTTCCACCTCAACCTTTTCAAACACCTCAATCAAACCTCAAAGCTCGAATTCGTTTCAAACTCAACCAAAGGTATAGCTTACCTACTGTTTTCTGTTCTGATCCCTGAGGGGGGCTGGCAGGGCCAAGGTTGGTAATCAATACTAGTCCTGGTCCTAAAGCTGGCAAGGTTTCAAAAACCGTCATGGTAGGAACCAGCGCGTGATGGTTCCACTCTCTCGCGCGACACTTCAGTGCTGCACGCGATGGACCACGTGGGGATTGGTGTCCTACTGTTTTGTGCTTTATTTTGTATGTAGATCACTGCAAGCATGTTAAAAATCAGTTTACTGCTTTCCTTTGTTAAAAATTGCTAGCTATAGTTCAATTTGCATGTCTGCCGTTTTGGAGTACCCCTGGGATCATTCTGGACCTGTCCCAGAACCCAGAAAGATGTGAACCAAGCACTGGTCTGGATACGCTAGGGCGCAACCATCCTGCGCCAGGGCGCACCATAGCGCGCTAGACTGGCTTCATCGCGCGACAGTGCGCCAGGGCGCACCATCGCGCGCCAGAGTGACTCCATCGCGCGACAGTCTGCCTCTGGGGTGTATTATTAATTTGTAGGGCTTTTCAGCTTTTAAACTGTATATTATGCTGCTATATGAACTGCTTGGTTTGTTCTGGGTGTGCACTGGTCCTTCCAGAGCCCAGAGGGTTTGAGAATAAGAGCTGTGGGTTTGAACTCACCAGCACGCGCATGTTTTAGAGTTGCATGCGCAGGAGTAAACAACATGCAGTGACTTGTTCAGTGCATACTGGTTCCTTCTTGCGCACGTCACTCCAAAACAAGGGCTTCTCAGTTTGTTTGAACTCCCACAGCAGTCTGTTCTCATCCTATACTAACTGTTCATCCATGCTATCTATCACATCCTACAAACATGTTACAGTTTTAATCCCGATTAACTGTTCCCCCGACCCTAAATGGCTAAAAATTTATTAATCAAACAGAATCGCAAACAAACGTTTTTCACAAATGCCTAAGTAGAGACTGATCTCCAGATTGGATGAGAGGGGTGCCATAAAACCCTTCCCCTCTCGTAACCTGGCTCCCGAACCTAGATATGGCTATGACGGACTGGTTCCTTAACTTTTTCAAATCAAACAAGTGCGGCAAGTGCTTCGAAATACGGTTCCTTGGGTGTCGGACCTTCAAACCCGAGTGGCGACTCTGTATTTTGCGAGCACTTGTCGTCCAGCTTAAAGCGCTCCATCGAACCGGCAGCATTTTCTCTTCTCGAGGAGGGGAACGAAATCCCTTCCCAAAGGAAAGAAAAATCGGGCACCGCATGCCCACAGTGGCGACTCTGCTGGGGATATAAATCTATATTGGTCTATACTTAGAGTTTAAAACACTTGAGAACAATCCCACAAAAGTCTGTCAAAATAGTGAGCTTCGCGCTGCTAAAGAAAGGATTGGTGATTTAACAGGACCTCGTGTCCGACCATCCAATCTTAGGCATTACCGATTGTTCTCCTGCGTGGTTTCTTCTAAGTATTGATCAATAAAGAGAGCCAAATTTGAAAAGGCATTTGCGAATTTGCGATTCTGTTCTATTAATCAACTTTTTAGCATTCTCATTAGCATCGATGTGGGATAAGCCCCGTTGGATCGTTTTGGCAAGCCGGCACGGTTTACCGGAGCCCGGGGAGCCCGAATGACCGACAACCTTTGACGATGATGAGTCATTCTACCGTTTGACTGTTGTTCTGCGATTACGCAGGCAGTGGGAGGAATATCTTGGCTCTAGTCCGAGGAACCTGTTTCAAGCCAAAACCAGCCTTTGCATATACAAAGCACTAGCACTCTTCAAACTAGGACAGGTACCTACAGGGTAAGTTTACTTGCATCTAACCCCCATATACTATCTACGTGTTACTGCTTTCCCTATCACATGCACTGTACATACATTATTTTGCATAGGAGCATGCTTAGAGTGGTTCATTCTTTCGAGTTTGTCTTGCACAATCTAAGACGTTGTTGGACCCGATGAGGAGTCGTTCATTTTGTCGAATGTTCGTTATCAATCGCAAAGTCCTTAGTTCAATGAGACTTTGAGAAATCAAAATTTACTACATCCTTGGCTCATGCCCGGTTAAGAGTTCAACCGAAAATATGGAACAACAAAAGTAGTGATGCTGTGTCACTGGCGCCACCCAGGTTGAAGTGCGAAGTCACTATACACCGCCGTATTCAAGGTTAAAGTGCCATGTCATTACCACCGAATTGTTCCAAATTCAAAGTTGAACCTTCAAATGGGACTAGTCGAAGATTTAGTCTATTTTGACATCTTTTAGGATCTGACAATCTACTCAGGGACACATGGCCGAAAAGAATTCTGAGGATTCTGGCAACGTCTGAAATTCGTGAGGCAAACTCGTCTCTGTTTTTGTACGTACATACCGTTTTGCATAGGTGCATGTTTAGGGCGGCTTCTAGGTTGTCTCTCTTTCGAGTCTATCTTATGCCTATTCAGACGCTGCTAGGCCCGATGAAGAGTCGTGCATCTTGATGGTGCACGTTATCAATTTTCAAAGTCCTTAGATTAACGAAACTTTGAGAAATCAAACCTTTTTAAGCCCTTGGCTCATGCCTGATTGAAGTTTCAACCGAAAATAAGGAACCACAAAGTATGGATGCCATGACACTGGCACTACCCAGGTTGAAGTGCGTAGTCACTATACACCGCCGTGTTCAAGGTTAAGGTGCCATGTCATCTATACCAAGTTGTTCCAAGTTCAAAGTTGAAACTTCGAGAACGGAATAGTCAAAGGTTTAGACTATTTTGATATCTCTTAGTGTTAGTCGATCTATTCAAAGGATACACCCTCAAAAAGAAATCCGAGGATTTTAGCAGCATCCAAACATCATGAGACAGACTTGTCTGTAGTTATAGAGTCTAGGAGGACACCGACGATGTCAACATGTACATTGCATTCTAATTGCTGTAGGAACATCACTGAGCTTTCAATTACTTTACTGTCTAGTTTGGAACCATTGCACCGAACAAGAGAGTACCGAAAAGAAGAGCCAAACCTACTTGGGAACATCTTCAGAATCTGTTTCAAAGGCTTGTCAGGCTAGGACCCCAGTCACTTACAACGGAGGCTTTTCCAGGTTCACTATTGGCCGCCCTACAGTCGGGTTCGTCATCGATATTGCAAAAAGCCACGCCGCCGGCTTCCCCATCTTCAGCTTCTTCATCAAGCTCCGTTGAAAAACCTGTGATGGCAGATCAACCGCTCACTCTGGAAACCATGCTCATGAACCTCCAGAACAGTATCATTGCTATGCAACAGAGAGCCACTCAGACTGATGCCTCCATCTCCCATTTGAATGACCTTATCAACACTCGTCTTCCATCAGCAGCCGAAGAGGAAGGCGAGGACGATGAGGATGTTCATGCAGAACCTGTCTTTGTTGAAAATCCAAACCATGCAGGGCGTCTCATTGTTCAGCCCAACCCTAGAAAGGCTTGTGTGCCTGCTCCAAATCCAAACCCCGCTGTTGTTAGGCCTGTTCAAAACCTTGACATAGCAGCACTTATGACCAAGATGGCTAAGCATCCAGACTTTGTTTCAAAATCCGAGAAGATCAGCGCAGGAGGAATTGATCTGGATCGTCTCTGCTTGTACCCTAATGCTAGGCTTCCTGACAAATTCAAGATGCCTGACTTGGTTAAGTTCGATGGGAGCAGTGATCCCAAGACTCATCTCTTTGGCTACCATGCTGCTATGAAGTTGTTGGGTGTGGAAAGTGAGGCCATGTCTCAGCTTTTCCCTCAAACTCTCTCTGGGCCTGCCTTCCATTGGTTTATGTCCCTTGACATCTCCTAAAAAAGAACTTGGGATGATATTGGGGCTGCCTTTGTTGCACAGTACAATTACAACTCTCTGCTTAAGATGACTACTCGTGAGTTAGAATCCACCAAAATGGAAGCAAATGAGTCCTTTGCGGATTTTGTTAAGAGGTGGAGAGCCAAAGCTGCATTGATGACTGATCGCCCGAGCGAGAGGGATCAACTCCGCATCATCTCCCGCAATCTCCAGCCAGATTATGCCAGGCACCTGGTTCTTGTTCAAGCGTCTGCTAACTTTGAAACCTTCTTCGACTCTGGCCTGGCCATTGAGGATGCACTACAGAGCGGAATTTTGCCTAGGGGAGAGTTTTCCTCACAAAAAGCTAAGCTGAGGGCTTACTCTGGAAATAGTAGCACACTATTTGGTGGCAGCAATTACGCCAATTCAACTACAAATGGGGACAACGCTGCTGCTTCCCCCAACCATATAGCCAATGTCAATCAGGTTCAACTCGCCCAAAGCTACCGGGCCCGAACCCAACCTCGAAGTTTCTCTGTCTTTGAGGCACCTCTGTCCGCAGTGATGGAAAAACTCGTCAAGTTTGGGCATCTCAAACCTTTGACCCCAACTTCTCCGCCAAAAGTCCTACCTTCTGGTTACAAGCCTCACCTCTTCTGTGCCTTCCACCAAATGCCTGGTCATCCTACTGACTCATGCTATCGTCTTCGACATGAGATTCAAGATCTCATTGACAATGGCACGGTTCAAGCTCCACCAAAACCCAACGTCATTTCCAACTCCTTGCCTCAACACTACTCTGACCCTCTGGTTGGTCAGATATCTATCATTTCCACTCAAATCAACTCCAGCTCTACCATTTTCAACCCTAGCCACTACATCATCCTAGCAAATCAACCCAAACCCATCATATGCATCCCATCTGAACCGGAGGTTAATATGATGGCTGTAGGTTGGGCAATTGAGGTCTTCACTGCCGACACCTGGATTGACAGTAATGAGGAGCTTACAAAGGAGAAGACTGACCGGCTGAGGTCCATTGTTCACGGGAGCACCGATTAGGTTTGGTCGAAGAAGCTGAGGAAGCTGAGGAAGCTGAAGTGCTGTTGCTTGGGCCTGACACCCGCTGGATCCTACCTCTTTTTGTGGAAGCTATGGGTCACTTTTTAAATATTGCATTTTCAAACTGCATCTAGTTTGCATTTAACACTTTTGAGTCTGAATCTGACATAAAGACTTTTGCATTTGTCTAAGTCTAGCTCTGAGTCGGGGGTTGTGTCTCTTGGCCCTCCACGTCGTAGCTTTTGTTTCAAGTCTTGAGTCTGCTGTACTTGGCAACCCCGAGGGGCTTTTATTTTGAATGCATTATCTTGCTTCCTAGTACTTTGTTGGCTTTTGAATAAACTGTGTCAACCCTGACGACGAAGGGATAGATTTCGATGGGATCATCCCCAAGGAAATGTGTTCCCTCGCCGAAAGGGAAGACGAAAGGCGTGCTCAGCCTATTAATTGAAATAGTAGTTTTCAAATAAACTTGAAAGATGGAAGCAGACCTCCGAATGGTTCAAATTGGTTCAACACTGTCCGCAGAGGAGTATTGTGCCCAGTCAGACAGGCTCAAAAAGTTCATCAACGACTTGGCATGATCTCACAAAGACACGCATGGTATTGATCTTGAGATAAAGAAACATCGAATCCCTTTGCTACTGAAAGTCAAGCCAAAAAACAGAAGCTCAAAAGGTCCAGCGCCTTATACCATATTCAAATTTGTAGGAACAGCCTTTCGCCAAGCACAAGTTCGAAAGTTCAAAATTGGCCTGGAGCAAGGCATGTCAACTGAAGCACTTTGGACCTTGCATCCATTTCATCTGAGGGTGTGGCCATTTCATTGACCTCGACGGCAATAAATTCAAATACCTTGGTCAGCATGGATCAATTCAAAAGCCTTTTCCCTGAGAGAAGCTCGTTGGGCTGAAAACCCCAACGGTGGGCAGTTCCAAGCAAAAGTTAGAGCAGCCTGCTAGACCGAAACCTATGAAGGCGGTTTAGGCAAAAGTAAAGGCGATATTTGAAAGCTCGCTAGACTGAAAATCTCGAATGGGCGGTTCTAGGCAAAAGTTAGAGCGTAAAAGGTGAGGTAAAATACTCGAGTGAACCTTAGCCTGAACTACATTTTGACCTGATTCCCTAGCATGGGATACGTAGGCAGTCTCTCTTTGAGACTCGGTCACAATCTATCAATTGGATCCATGGTTGACATTTGGCACAGTCAAAGGTCGAAGAGGATCGAAGATCAAGGTGCATGGGAGGCATCTGAAAGGGGGAAAACCTTTTGCCTTTCAGTTTTATTGCAAACTACTAATTCAATTTCAAAGCTGAGCATAAAGCCTTAAAAGATTTTAAGCATCAAAAACAGAATGAAATGCTGGCGAGGCCTAATGGCTCACAGTTTATTCTAAGTTCAGCAAAGCCTAATGTAAGCAACTCCAACGAATTTGTAGTCACGCGCATATTCAATTCGAGCAGCAATCGATAGCAGTAAGCTACTGCTTTTGAATGTCATCCAAGGGGCTTTTACCAAGTTTTGTCATACCTTGCAGACCTAATGTGACTGCACGGGGGTGTCGGTTTCAGTCCGGGCCTATATGTGTCTTTATCTGCGTCTTATGTCATTTTTTGTGGCATTTTTCAAGATTTCAATCCATTGTCATGTCGAGATGCTTTTCTCAGTTTTATTTGTTCATACAGGTCTTTATACCTTTTGCACCTTTTGCAAGTGTCAGTTTCACCTGTCTAAAGGACTATTGTGAGTTTTGGCACATTAATGCCCAAAATTTCATTATATTCTATGTGTCTAAGGGTTCGCATTGTTCCCTGGGGCTCTTTCCCCCTTTTCGTTCGAGCTAGGCGAGTTTGTGCATGTGCGCATGTCTGTGTGTCGACTCAGTTCACTTGTCAATGCAAATTAGACGTTAGCAGCTGGTTTACATGTTAGTAAACTGGAAAATGCAACTTTTACATTGCTACCCTTGTATTTATAACCCGCAAGCAGTGGAATCTTGTCAACGGCAAAAGGCCCGTCAGCCCAAGGCCAAGCAAAGCATCTCTCTGGGGCTTATCTACCAAAGCATCAAAGGAAGGGGCACGCAAGCCAACTGTTGTTACTACATGTCAACTGGGCATGCCAGCCCGCTCAATGTCTCTCTATCGGGATGCGTATCTCAGAAGCAAAAGACAGTAAAGTACTGGGGCTCAGTGGTAGTCCTTAGGCATCGTTGTCCTCCTAGGAGCTGCCCTTAGCTTGCATCTACATTTTCAATTTGTGCATTTTGTTTGTATACATCTTTGCATATTGTGTATGTCAACTGTTGAAAACAGGAAGGTGGTCAGAATGGTTACCATCAAGTCTTTGTTTGCCAAAGGATGCAATGCAATCTCCTGCGGTATTGTTCTGTTTGTTAGTGGAGGCGATGGAAATCTCCCTAACACTCGATTTGTTGGCCGAAGGATGCGATGCAATCTCCTGCGGTTTTGTTCTGTTTGTTTAGCAGAGGCTATGGAAATCTCCCTAACTCTCGGTTTGTGTGCCGAAAGATGCGATTGAAAATCTCTTGTGGTTTTGTTATTGTTGGTCAGTGGATGCGAAGAAAATCTCCTGAATCAACGATTTGTTTGCCGACGGATGCGATCGAAAATCTCTTGCGCCATTGTTCACACAGCAGGATGCGATAAAATCTTCTGCGGAACAAATCAACGACAGCCGGTCCTGTCCAAATCTCAACGGCTCGATCATTCTGCACACTGATCTGCCCATCTCAATCAATGACAGCCGGTCCTGTCCAAATCTCAACAGCTCGATCATTCTGCACATTGATCTGCCCATCTCAATCAACGACAGCCGGTCCTATCCAAATCTCAACGGTTCGATCATTCTGCACACTGATCTGCCCATCTCAATCAAAGACAGCCGGTCCAATCAAATCCATCAATGGTATTTAGCCATGTCGTCTGTTTCAATCATTCAACGATGATTAGTCATATCATCAACGATGGTCAGCTATATCATCAACGACGGTCAACCATATTGTCCTTCTCAATTCAGCGATGGTCAGCCATATCATCAACGACGGTCAGCCATATTGTCCTTCTCAATTCAACGATGGTCAGCCATATCATCAACGACAACGACATTGCCTGTCTCTGCCCATTCAGCGATGACAACCTGCCACGTCGCCTATCTCTGCCCATTCAGCTACGACAACCACATCGCCTGTCTCTGTCCATTCAGCGATGACAACTTGCCACGTCGCCTGTCTCTGCCCATTCAGCTACGACAATCAGATCGCCTGTCTCTGCCCATTCAGCGATGACAACCTGCCACGTCGCCTGTCTCTGCCCATTCAGCGACGACAACCCCATCGCCTGCCTTTGTCCATTCAGCGATGACAACTAGCCACGTCGCCCGTCTCTGCCCATTCAGCGACGGCAATGAACCACATCACCTGTCTCTATCCATTCAGCGATGACAACCAGCCATATCGTCCGTGTTCACCCTCATCAACAATGATCAGGATATCGTACGATGGTCTGCCCATTCGCAACTAGTTGTTCCCCAGGAGAGTCCGCCTCGGCCTGCCCCAAACGACTACCTCTACATCAGTCTAGCTTGACGCGCATCTTCCAGCAGGCTTATTGCTCTGTCTCGGATGGTCTTTGATAAAGAGATTGGCTCTGATTCTCAACAGATGGAATTCAACCTGCCTGACACGACCTACCCGTATTTGTTGGAATACTTTGTGCCAAGGATAGCTTGATCCCCAGCAACGACGGCCTGTCCCGTCCACATCTGCAGCGATAGCCTGTCCTGTCCAACTTCGATCAACAAGCAGTGATTCACTCGTCCACCTCTACTTCCATCCCCTGCAGTGGACAGCCAGTCCATTCCACGAATCAGGTTCCTTAAGTTTACTTGTCTACTTTGCTCGTATGCTTTGCTCTGGATAGCCTTGATGGGTGTCCAGAATTCTTTGACGTTACTTGTACCAAGTCGATGGTGCTTCAAGTGCCGTCAAAGAGGGGCTACTGTAGACACCCCAACCTGGGCTTCCAGATTAGTTTACTTACGGCTTTTGATTCCCCGATGATGAATAGATCAAGAACACCCTGGGAATGATACCGTGTTTGAGCTTTGAGTGTTTGCAAAACCCTTGAACCTAACCTAGCCCAAGCCACTTCAAAAACCAAAAACCCTACTGACCCGCGCCAGGGCGCAATCATCCCGCGCCCGGGCGCACCATCGCGCGCCAGACTCACTTCATCGCGCGATAGTGCGCCGGGCGCACCATCGCGCGCCAGACTCACTCCATCGCGCGATAGTGCGCCGGGCGCACCATCGCGCGACAGACTGACTCCGTCGCGCGACGGTCCAACCTACCACCAATCTTTCCTGAGATGGGCAGTTGGCCACCATTGCAACTTCAGCCAGGCCTCGTGGACTGGCTGAACTCCTCTCCTGGCACCAACCAGATCCACCCTCTCTCCCTATTTATACCCATTGCTTTCTTCATTTGAAAGGGTTAGCATTTTCCAAAGGTTCAAGAAGCCCAAAGAAGGATTATAAACTCACAATCCTCCGTTTTCACACTTCAACCATCCAAGAACTAAGCTTGTTCTTCCACCTCAACCTTTTCAAACACCTTAATCAAACCTCAAAGCTCGAATTCGTTTCAAACTCAACCAAAGGTATAGCTTACCTACCGTTTTCTGTTCTGATCCCTGAGGGGGGCTGGCAGGGCCAAGGCTGGTAATCAATACTAGTCCTGGTCCTAAAGCTGGCAAGGTTTCAAAAACCGTCATGGTAGGAACCAGCGCGTGATGGTTCCACTCTCTCGCGCGACACTTCAGTGCTGCACGCGATGGACCACATGGGGATTGGTGTCCTACTGTTTTGTGTTTTATTTTGTATGTAGATCACTGCAAGCATGTTAAAAACCAGTTTACTGCTTTCCTTTGTTAGAAATTGCTAGCTATAGTTCAATTTGCATGTCTGCTGTTTTGGAGTACCCCTGGGATCATTCTGGACCTGTCCCAGAACCCAGAAAGATGTGAACCAAGCACTGGTCTGGATGCGCCAGGGCGCAACCATCCTGCGCCAGGGCACACCATCGCGCGCTAGACTGGCTTCATCGCGCGACAGTGCGCCAGGGCACACCATCGCGCGCCAGAGTGACTCTATCGCGCGACAGTCTGCCTCTGACCAGTGAATGGCCTTGCACGGGTAGCTCGGCATTAGGCCATTATTTTGTCCCCACACTGTTTATGGGGTGTATTATTAATTTGTAGGGCTTTTCAGCTTTTAAACTGTATATTATGCTGCTATATGAATTGCTTGGTTTGTCCTGGGTGTACACTGGTCCTTACAGAGCCCAGAGGGTTTGAGAATAAGAGCTGTGGGTTTGAACTCACCGGCACGCGCATGTTTTAGAGTTGCACGCGCAGGAGTAAACAGCATGCAGTGACTTGTTCAGTGCATACTGGTTCCTTCCTGCGCACGTCACTCCAAAACAAGGGCTTCTCAGTTTGTTTGAACTCGCACAGCAGTCTGTTCTCATCCTATACTAACTGTTCATCCATGCTATCTATCACATCCTGTAAACATGTTACAGTTTTAATCCCGATTAACTGTTCCCCCGCCCTAAATGGCTAAAAATTGATTAATCAAACAGAATCGCAAACAAACATTTTTCACAAATGCCTAAGTAGAGACTGATCTCCGGATTGGGCGAGAGGGGTGCCATAAAACCCTTCCCCTCTCGTAACCTGGCTCCCGAACCTAGATATGGCTATGACGGACTAGTTCCTTAACTTTTTCAAATCAAACAAGTGCGGCAATTGCTTTGAAATACGGTTCCTTGGGTGTCGGACCTTCAAACCCGAGTGGCGACTCTATATTTTGCGAGCGCTTGTCGTCCAGCTTAAAGCGATCCATCGAACCGGCAGCATTTTCTCTTCTCGAGGAGGGGAACGGAATCCCTTCCCAAAGGAAAGAAAAATCGGGCACCGCATGCCCACACAACGGCTTGCATGTCAACCTACGGTTCTGGCAAAGGAGACATTGCAGATCTAAAGCGACTCATCAAACTTGGAGAGGGGTTTGGATCTGTCACATTGAAGTATGGGCTATCAAGAGAAGAGGCAGTATTAAGTTGCACAAAAGGAATAGACTGGTGACAAAGGTCGCTGACAAACGCGCCGAGCATAAATGCCCCATTCTGTAGGCGTGCGGAGGGTGCATTGGAATTGGACGATTGTCCTTCCTCCATATGAATATGTAAAACTTCAATTTCGGGCTCAAAAGGTATGGACATGACTGGCCTAGGTTGATCTATTGAAGTTATATGGTCAATGGGGTTGAATATAGTGGAGTTGACATTGATATAAGTGGAGCTGAGGGATATATGGTTAATATGTGGGGCAGCTTTGTGCTTTGGCATGAAATTGAAGATGACATTTGGCTTCGGGGGGGTTCCAAGCATGCCATCGTCAATGAGATCTTGGATCGCATGACGGAGGCGAAAGCAAGAGTCAGTGAGATGACCCGCCCCTTGATGGTAGGCGCAGTAGAGGTTAGGTTTGAAGTTGGGTGATGGATTTTTAGGCAGAGGAGTTGGATCAAGGGGTTTGAGGTGCCCTGACTTGATTAATTTCTCCAAAACCGAAGATAAAGGTGCTTTGATGGTGGAAAAGTTGCGGGGCTGATTGCGAGGCCGGTTATTCTGTGGTGTTTGCACCTGATTAACATCGGCGATGTGGTTGGTGGTATTGGAGGAAGAGGCGTTGGTGCCGCTGGTTGCTGTGTTGGAGTAAGTCCCTCCCCCGACCAGTGCATTAGTATTCCCAGAGTATGCCCGAGACTTTGACTTTGGAGGGTTAAAAGATTCCCCTTTTGACAGGATTCCACTCTGCAGCGCATTCTCAATGGCCAGGCTAGATTCAAAGAAGGTTTTAAAGTTGCAAATGCTTGAACAAGAACTAGATGCCTGGCATAATCTGGTTGGAGATTGCGGGAGATGATGTGGAGTTGACTCTCGCTAGGGCATTCAACCATTAAAGCGGCCTTAGCCCTCCACCTTTTGACAAAGTCCGCAAAGGACTCCTTGGCCTCCATCGTAGTGGACTCAAGCTCCCAAGTTGTCATTTTCAACTGGGAATTGTATCTGTACAACGAAATAAACGCAGCTCCAAAGTCCTCTCAAGTCCTTCGCTTGGCAATGTCGAGTGACAATAACCAATGGAAAGCAGGGCCAGAGAGAGTTTGTGGAAATAGTTGAGATATGGCCTCAGGTTCAACTGACAATAGCTTCATTGCGGCATGGTAGTTGTAAAGATAAGTCTTAGGGTCACCACTCCCGTTGAACTTGGCCAGGTCAGGCATTTTGAACTTGTCTGGAAGCCTTGCATTAGGATATAGGTAGAGGCGATTCAAGTCGATTCCGCCAACACTGATCTTCTCAGATTTTGAAATAGATTCCTCCAATTTGGCCATCTTGACAACAAGAGCAGTTATATCAAGGTTCTGAGCAGGCCTGATAACAGCAGGATTTGGATTTGGAGGGGGGACCTGATTTCTTCTAGGGTTGGGCAGAGCTACAAGACGCCCTGGATGATTTGGATCTTCAACCATGACAGGCTGTTCATGAACATCCTCTTCGGCCTCACCCTCCTCTTGGACATCTGGAGGAAGACGAATGTTAAAGAGATCATTCAAGCAGTTAATATTAACATCTATCTGAGCATCTCTCTGTTGCATAGTGGTGATGCTATTCTGAAGGTTCATGAGTATGGTTTCCAGACTAAGCGGTTGTGGTTGATTTTCCATGACTAGTGTTCCGGAGGTACTTGATGCAGAAGGAAGAGTTGGTGACATTGGAGATTCCACTTCTACAAAGATTGAAGGCGAGCCTGACTATAGAGCGGCTAATAGAGAAAGCGGAGAGTCTTTTTTTTTTTTGGGTAAATCAGTTTGAAATAGAAAAAAAGACAACCGAATGTACAGCCTACAAGGGGCATACACCAGGAGAAAAAGAAAGTAAAGAAAGAAAGAAGAGAAAAGTGGAGATGCCTGTGCCAAGTGGCTACATAAAGCTAGGGAAAAAAATAAATGACCTATCCATGGGTTTCTAATCCATCTACAAGATGAAGGAGAAAACCAAGGGCAAAAGAGGTAGAGAATACTAATACTAATAGGCTATGAATCAACCAGAAAATTACACATGAACGTATGAACGTTTAGAATTCCCATGAAAACCTTGAATCAGACGAATTTCCATCCACTTGTTGCATCTTAAAATAGCCCCAATAGCCACGTTCTTGACAAAGCGCAATGAGGTAACAGCAAAAATAGCTGCAGAATAGCAGCTGTAACTACAATACTGCATTGACCGTTGTTGCAACAGTAACAGAAGTAATTGGCAGCGGTAGGTTTGATAGAAAACAGTGAGGATAGCAGCAAAATTGCTGCAGAAGCAGCATTATCTGTAGAACAGTAGCTACCGTAGGTGCAACAGCAGTAGCAGTAACTGGCAGCAATTGATCAATCCTGGGACTGCTCCTCACGGAACAGGAGTAACGGCAAAAAAGCAGAACAGCAAAGCTTTTAAACAGCAGAACAGTCAAGCAAAGCTTTTGGACTCGCTGATCTGGGAATGACTTAAGAAGCCACAACAGAAAGACCAGTAGCAGAAAACAGCATCAACAACATCAGTAGCTGAACTAGCTGAACCATAGCATCAGTTGGGCTCGACAACAGCAGCTAAGCTAATTATGTACATAACAGACATGGCAGCAAGTGATAGTAACTGGAAGCTTGAAGCTGTTCGGACAGGTCAAATGCAAATTGCTGAACCATTAGCAGCCGTAACTAATTGCTGCCATTACAGAAATAGCAAAAGCAAAAGCTACATCTTATACACAGAACTGCTCAATGCAGAGCCATATGAAGAAGCAGAGTGCCATATGAAACAGCAAACAGCAGATAGCATCAACAGAACAGAATTGAGAGTAAACGACAGCTAGGGATAGGCCCCCTAGAAAGGCATTCACATTCCGAGGGACCACCCCACAAGAATAGGTCAAAACTAATTAGAATGCTACTTTGGATAGATAGAACCAAACAGAACAGTCAAGCACAACAGGGCTAGCAGTAACAACAGAAGGAAACTGCAATTAACAGTAGCACCAAGATGCAACTAGATATGAACAACAGATGATATGCCACAACATTATCAATGAAACCTAATAACTTGAATGGACAACAAGGAAATAGAAGGCCTATTGCTTTATCTGCTAAACCTACTACTCCCTCGAGGCCAAACCACCAACATCTAGAAGCAATAGGGTGGATCCTCACTCCCTCACCTCTCCCTTACAAATTGACTCCCACAAGATATTACCTCCTCTCACAAGAAATTGGGGCTCAAGCACACAACTCACGGGTACACACATATGATGGCATACTCAAAGATTAGCTCTGAGAATAAGATGTATACCTGATAAAATAGAAGTAATAGAACCCATGCTCAACTAACTCTGAGAAGGTCCACCTTGCACACCTTGTTTTGTCACCATGAGTGTAATACTTGTGAGAATAGCCCTGAGCTGGTAATAGAAGCACTGGAGGTACTAACAACCAAGAATTCAATCTCTCCATTTAGGAGCAATTGCCTTCAACTGGATGTCATGCTTTGGTACCTCAACTCTGCAAAACAACATGAATTTTGGAAGTGGTAATTGAAGTAAAACAAAACTATGTAAATGTTGTGAAAAAATCACTAAGCAATGTTCCATTGTACTTTTAATTGTCCAGAACCACTAGGTAAATTAGTAATGGACAAAAGTCTAGCCCTTACATCATTGGAGATTTTATGAGCAACTACAGTAGGAGGACAACAGGAATTCTGAAACTTTCTATGGTTCCTTTCCAACCAAATATGATGTACATACACTGTGAACACTAGTTTTGCAATGATGTTGGCCAAAGATTTACCTCTCAAGATAGGAAGGCAGTCCACCCAAGGCTGCCAAGCGTGATGACCATGCATATGGGGGGTCTGAGGGGACAATAAGGTCCTGATTTGGGTGGCCGTTGAGCAATCAAAAAAGAGATGGGCATGGTTCTCTATAGCATGGCAAAATGTGCATTGGGATAAGGATTTGAGGCCAAACATAACAAGCCTATCCTCAGTGTTTAACCTACGCAAAAGGGCCATCCAAGTGATTAGGCTACACCTTGGGATATGTCCAGGAAACCACACAACTTTATGCCATGCAACTATGGGAAAGTGGCTTCTAAGGTTGTCCCATAGGGATGAGATAGTGAATTTTCCAGAAGTGTTGAGTGTCCACTTGCATGAATCCTTAGCAGTAGAATTAAAAGCCACATTATGCAATTAAGCTCTGACCTCATTGAGTTCAAGAGTCTGAGTGATAGGGAATGCCCATTGGTTGTTGTGAATTATATCATGGACAGTGGCTTCCTTATTAATCCTAGCATCATAAACAATTCTCTGGCCAAACCTTGGGAGCAAAGGTCCTAGGGGATGCAAATTGTCATACCACAAAGAGGTAGACATTCCATCCCCCAGCTTGTACGTAATAAAAGCCTGAACAAGGGGCCTTAGAGATAGAATTTTCCTCCATACCCAGGAGGGCTCACAGGGGACCTTGACACACCAAAAACTCCTACCTTTAAGTAAATAAGACTTAACCCATTGGCACCACATGGATTGTTCACCTCCAGACACAAGGAACCAAATGTGCTTAGCAATAGTAGATTTGTTCCATATTTCCAAGGACTTAAAACCCAGACGACCTTCTTTAACCGGGGACCACAGATGCTTCCAAGAGACCTTGGCTCCAGAGGTTTTTAGATCAGGTCCAGTCCATAAGAAGGCTCTTGAAGTAGCTTCCACCTCTTTTATGACTTTCTTAGGAAGGATGAATAGAGAGGACCACTAGGTCTGCATGGAGAACAAGATGGATTTAATTAATTGGATTCTCCCAGCATAGGAGAGGTACCTTTGAGTCCAAGATTTTGTTTTTGCAATGATTCTATCCCCCATAATCTTACAATCAGAATGCTTAAGTTTAGTGGACAAGAGAGGGACACCCAAATACCTAACAAGTGACAACCCCTCCTGAAAGCCAAGTATATTAATGATTGAAGATTTGGTGGATGGATTGTGTAGAGACCCTTTTTTTTTTACCACATTTTTTTTTCCCTTTGTAAACGTACAACTTGTCGAGATAGACGGCGTGGATTTACGATGCGGCGTGTTCGTGAAAGGATATAAGGATAAATGTGAGAGAGGTGTACGTGTGAGTGTGTGGTGTGAGAAGTAGGGTATAATTTTTCCTTGGTCTTCTAATAAATTCCAAAGGAACACTTTCCTCTTTCTCATTTTCTATCTCTCGGCTCTCTCTCTAACTCTCACATATCTCTCTTTCTATCGGCTCTCCTCCACTCTCACTCAAGAACCCATCAAAACAACATGAAACCTACACAAATCCATCTCCATTTTACCTTCTATATGCATTATTGAGACTCAATTTCGTGGGTCAAGCTCGGGGAAGGAGGAACCGGCTGATTTTGAAGTTTTAGAGGCTAGGGCTTTGTTTGATCTCGGCTTTGATACTTGAGGCAGGAAAATCTAACTAATTTTATGTGTTTATGAGTTGATATAGTGTTTAAGACTTGCTATTGATCATTGTATTGAGATTTGTTGTTGAAATCCTTTGAAATCCCCAAAATCTGCTGCTGTCCCGTTTTTCTGCTGCTGTCCTGTTTTTCTGAGATTTTTCCAACTTCGAACAGTCATAACTTCCTCATCCGATATTGAAAACGCACAAATTATATATCGAATTCGAGATCTTGAAGTCAGCTTTTCAGGGCCACCAAAATCACCTTAAAACTCTAAGTACACATAAAGTTATGATCATAGGAGTGAAGGGGTGTCAGCTGCCTCGTTTTCTGCTGTTCCTGTCATTTTCTGGGTTTTTGCCCAACTTCGAATGGCCATAACTTCCTCGTCCGATGTCCAATTTGAGCGTATGATATATCGATTTCGAGGTTTTGAGGTCATCTTTTAATTACCACTGAACTTACATTGACATGTTAAGTATGCAAAAAGTTAGGACTATAGAAGTAGAAAGTGGTTAGTTGTCACAACTTAAGAATGAGTTCGATTGACTTAAAATATTGCACAAATGTTGGGTTATGAATTTATGATGAGTGTTGGTTGAAATGTGGTACGAGGACACATGAACAATAATTGTGAAATGATGACGATCATGGAAAATGCGAGGTGAAATGGTTAATTGGTAAACTAACGTTTGAAATGGTGACGTGATGACTTATTATTGATATGAGTTAGGTTAATGCGAGATGGGCGTAATTGTTATACTCGTTGGTATGTGGGTGTTGCCCTCTTAATGATTTTAATACAATAGCCCTTGTTGTGAAGTCGTATCAATAGGTTTGCATCGTGAGTATACGTTGAATATGGGAATAGACCCGGGTAAAGCCGTGGTGACCCAACTGCCTTGTGAATGCGGGAATAGACCCGGGTAAAGCCGTGGTGACCCAACTGCTCTGCGGATTTGAGAATAGACCTAGGTAAAGCCATGGTGACTCTCTTCTGGTTCGACTTAGGGAAAAGACCCAGGGAAAGCCGTGGTGACTCTAAGGGCGATGTTAGTTGTATTGAACTAAGAATTTGGGATATCATTGTAGTGTATGGTGACTTGTGGTAACGGGTTTCGTGTGGGATTTTAGCTACACTACTTTTATTATTATCTATCATATGATTTTTCATTTGGTAGAGTGTTTGACAAGAGGCATAGATGACCTACCATAGTGTGACACGTTGAGGAAGACCGGTATAGGCATTCGCACGTTAGGCTATGAACGGAATCTAATTGTAGGGAGACGTGAAACGATGAGACGTGACATGAGAAAAAGAGGGTTAATGCGAGAAATTCCTTGAGTTCTTCGAAGTCTTGACTATGTAATACATTCATATTTGGCTCTAATTGCTATTGTCTATTGACGTGATCTGCTTCTTTTTGCACTTGTCTTCTCGTATACACATAAAGTTAGCATAGATTTTTCTACTGGACTAGTGTAGCTCAACCTATCATTTTTCAGGTACAAATCAGAGGTTGTGACATGGGTTGCTGTGCTTGCTTGTGATCCCACATTTTGAAAGCGACTTCAGAGAGTTAATCTTGCATCTCTTATAAACTTTATCTTCGGATGAAGGAATTGTAATCTTATTATTATTATTATTTTATTAAATGAAGGATTCATGTAAACTCTTAACTTTCTTTTAACATGATCTAGTGGTTTTAGGCCGTTGGGCCAAGGATCTAAATTTGGAAATGCTTTGGAGTTTGGAGATGATTTGCGAACAAGAGAAATAGAAATGGCTTTTGGGTAATATTTGTATTATTGTGAGAATTTTTTTTATTATAAAAAACCTTTAATATTTATGTTGAAAATCGAGGGCGTAACAGATTAACACCTGAGAAAAAGATATTGCTCTTGTTTGGACTTGGGTAGAGCCCAGAGAGTGACTCAAATTCTTTTGTGGTGATTGACTGGGATTGTAGTCTGACATGCCTTTGGACCGGTTTCTGGCGCAGACGTTCCCAAGTGGGTTTGCCTTTCTGCTTCGATACTTTCCTCGGCGGTGCAATGGTTCAAAACGTTGCTTGCAACAAAGTAAAAGAAGGCTCAATAGGGATCCTGCAGCAACTTTAATCTAAATAAAAGACTAAAGCGTAAATGTAGCCAGCGTCGTCAGTGTCACCCTAGACTCTACAACTAGAAGACAAATCTGTCTCAAGATGTTCAGACACTGCCACATTCTTCAGAATTCTTCTCGATAATGTATCCTTGTTTGCAACAAATGATTCTAAAGGATGTCAAAAAGAGATCTAAACTTTCGACTATTCCGCTATTTAGGAATTTCAACTTTTGAAGTCGGAACCACTCGGATATGAGCGTTATGATTCGATAACCAGAATGGCGTGAGCAGTACATCGTTATTAGCTGAATAGTGTAAGTGACAAGGCACTTGTTACCTAACTGGTGTAAGCATTATAACCCTTTCTTCGTTTGTTCCTCGATTTTGGTTTGAAACCCCTATCAGATGTATAGACAATGGCGTAGAAAGCTTTTGATATCCTAAAATCCATTGTTCTAAGGATTTGAAAATTGAAAACTTGCAACATCGAGATGCACGACTCCTCATCGAGCAATGACACTGTCCTAACAATCTTAAAATAGATTCGAAAGATCGGGAATATAGGAGCCGCCCTAAACATACTTCTATGCAAGACGGTATGTATGTACAGTGCATGTGATAAGGAAAGCAGTAACACGTCGACAGTATATGGGGTTAGGCAAAGGCTGGTTTTTGCTTGTAAAAGGTTCCTTAGACTAAAGCCAAGATATACCTCCCACTGCCCGCGTAACCGCAGAGCAACAGTCAAACAGTATAATAACTTATCATCGTCGAAGGTTGTTGAGCATTCGGGGTCCCCGGGCTCCGGTAAACCGTGCCGGATTGCCAAAACGCTCTAATGAGGCTATCCCACATCGATGCAAATGAGAAATGCAAGAAATTGATTAAGAAGAGAAGAATTAAAAAAACACAAAATGCCTTTTCAAATTTGGCTCACTCTATTTAGTCCATCTTTAGAGGAAATTACACAAGTGATCAATTAGAAAAGTCCCAGATCGGATTGGCCGGACACAAGGTCCTGTTAAATCACCATTCTAACCTTCGGCAGCGTGACGCTCACCGTTTTGACAGACTTTTAAGAAATTGTTCACTAGTGTATTAAACTCTAAGTATGGATTAATATTGGTTCGATCCCCAGTAGAGTTGCCACCGTTGGCAACGTGCCCGAGGGAGCACTAAGCGAGACGAGTGCTCGAAATTGAGAGAGGCGCCACCTGGGTTTGAAGGTTCGACACCCAAGGAACCGGTATTTTGAAGCAACTGCCACGCTATTTGATTTGAAAAAGTGAAGGAACCAGTCCGTCATAACCATATCTGGGTTCGGAAGGGTTTTAAGGCACCCCTCTCGCCCAATCCGGAGATCGGTCTCTACTTGGACATTTTGTGAAAATATTTGTGATTCTTCTTTTATTAATTAATTTTTAGCCAATTAGGGTGAGGGAACAATTAATCGGGGATTAAAACTGTAACAGTTTGCAGGATGTGATAGATAATAGCATGGATGGATGAAATGTTGAAAAATAAATGAAATAAAACCCAACACTGTGACTAGATTTCAAAACCGTGCCTTATATGAATTGGATGTGCACGGTGGCCAACTTGCATGCATGGATCTACGTACATGCAAACTGACCAATGTGCGCCAAAGCCATATATGTGCGCGTGCTTCAATGCCACACACAGATTGAATTTTATCCCCTTTGGGCTCTGGAATGACCAGTGCTCACCCAGGGAGCAAACCAAGCAGTTTATATGTATAGAAAGTAATTAATAGTTACAATCAGAATGAATAAAATTGAAATGAAACCCCTAAACAGTGGGGGTATTTAAATAAAGGCCAAAGCCAAGTTGCCCGTGCAAGAATAGTTACTGGAAGTAGACTGACCAGCGTGCGTGTCTCACTAACCGACGCTTGTGGGTCATGACTGGACTTCCAGGAATTGCCTTTGCATGCCTAGGCTCTGAGACATATTCAGAAGCAACCCAAGGGCATTCCAAAGAAACAGGAAGACATGCTGAACTAAGTTAACATTTTTTTTTACATATAAAATAGCTAATCAAGTTTTATCATGCATCACAGTGATTTATAACACAATAAAAACAAGAAATAAGTAGCATCCTCATCCCCACGTGGACCATCGCGTGCGACCCATTACAGGCGCGCGCGTAATTGAGTCCATCGCACGTGAGTGTAGTAGTTACTCGGCTCTTGTAACCCTGCTGACTTTAGGGCCAGAATTGGTATTGATTACCAGCCTTGGCCCTGCCACCCTCCCTCAGGGATCAAAACAATAAGCAGGCAAGAAGTTTATACCTTTGCTTGAGTGATAAGGAAATGGGTCGAACAAGTTGATAGGATAACAAGAGGTTTGTAAATTGAGTTTATGAAGATAGCAAGAGTGATAAGATAACAAGAGTTTTAGAGGTTTTGTAGTCTTTTTTGCTTGAATTTTTGTAACCCTTGTAATGGAAGGGTAAAGGGGTATATATAGGTGGTTGGAAGGAGGGTAGTGGGTGGCTAACTTGGTGGCAAAACCAGCCAACAAGGCTAGTTGAAAGTGGCTTGGTGGATAAGGGCTCCAATAATGTGATGGAAGAGGTGTAGTGGGTGGTGCACCCCATGCACTTGCAACAGCTGTGTTGGCGAAGAAAATGGGGTTCTACAGCCCTGTAGACCCCCTGATGACTATAAAATCTAGCTTGAAAAAGGTGATAGGGACAGGCGTTGATCCGCGCGCGCGTAAATGACATCATCGCGCGTGTTTTCCACCAGCTCGCGCACTGGTCAACGGTCAAGGCTTTGACTTTAACCAACACCTGGCAAAGGGAACGACGCACGTGAGAGCCAGTACAATGCATGACGATTGAACCTAGGGTTAGGGTTTTGACTGAGGGTTTTGGGGTTAAAGGTAAAAAGGGTTCCAATCTCTCCAAGTTCAAACCTTTCCGTTTTCAAGACTGCTTTTCGATCCAATTCATCATCGGGGAAACAAGAAACCGAAAAATAAAGTAAATCAATTGGGAGACCGAGATTGGGGTGTCTACAAGAGTATGATGTTATGAGATAGAATAACAAATCAATAAACTGTCCATATCAGAACCATTCTCACACTGCTTACCATAATGTTGCGCACGGCCTTATGGTATGCCGTGCAGTTTACCTGCTTCACTATCATACTATCATCAATACCTAGGACAGCGCATGGTGTGTAACATATTTCGTGCGCCTTTTCTTTAAAGATATCAGAAGATATGCAACAGCTGATCCGTCTTAGAATAGTACCATCTCTTCAGGCCTTGAATAGTAAAAACAATTTTCAGTGTACTTGATCATTTGAGATGATCAAGAAAACCTATTTTGGACATAAAACATGGCTTGTAGATATGGTCTTATTCTGAAAATCATTGACGACCATATTTTCGGCAATACAAATAGGCCTGATGAAGGATGGCTACCATCTAGACCATTTAAGCAAGCAGAGAATAACAAATAAAAAACTGTGCACCTGAACATACTAAGCTGTGCGACGTATCATAACGCCGCACGGCATGGTGTGTCCGGTACAGTGACTGTTTTAGCTTTCGAAAATAGTTTTTAAGTCAGTTTTTAACCCAAAAGGGGTTAAATCTGACTATAGAAAAGTCCCCCTCAGTGCCAGGACAAGGCCTAGCCCAAGGAAACTTGTTTTTACCTTTGATCTTGAGCTTGAATGCGGATGGATGATAGTGGACGAGCATGGACAGGATCGGGTGAGTATGAATAAGCATGGGTGAGAGTGGTTGTTGGGTGTCTCAAAGTGAGCAAAAGACTAACTTTGATGGTGAGGAGAAAAATGGGGCATTTTGCTTAGAGAATGCCTTTTTAGGACAACATTCTCAAGACTTGGAAATGGGGAATGGGTGTATGGGCAAAGTAAGAGAGAGTGATTGGGAATTAGGAGCCCAGGACCCTTTTCTCTTGAGTGGAGGGGTGTATTTATAGGCAAGAGCCAAGGATTTTCAATTCAAATGAGGAAGGTGCTTTCTAGGCGGGCTAGAAGTGCTTTTTCAGCTAAGCCATTTTCTAGTTGTGGCTCAAATAGGCGTAGCCGACAGCTTATTGAGCCAGTCAGAACTTTTCCACAAAATATCGTGTAGTTAACCTCATGACCGCATGTGGTGTAATAAGTTTTATTACGCCACGCGGTATAGAAGTGTTCCATGCGGTATTGTAGGTCCAGTCCAGGGCTTTTTAGGCTTGTCTGGGATTTGGATTCTTTGGGCTTTTGAGTTTGCCTGAGCTTTTGGGCTAAGGAAGTCTTTTATTCAAGCTCATCAAAGGTATTTTTGCCTTTATTCATCATCAGGGCGTTCAAAGAACCTCTAAGGTCCGGATTGGGGTGTCTACACCAACTTTTGGGCCAGGACTAGTATTGATTACCAGCCTTGACCCACTACTACAAATGACATAAAGATCACGGTCCAAAATTAAGATCTCAGTTTTTGTAAAAGCGTGATAAAATATCATAGATTATAGTTTTAATCTCAGTTATAAAAAAAAAAAAACTGAGATGGAAAGATTTTTTAATCTCAATAATTTATAAAGTGAGATTGTAACTTAAAAAGTAAATCTCATTTTTTAAAAACTGAGATTGTTTATAAAAGAATATATCTCGTTTTATAAAAACCGAGATAAAAAGAACTTTTAATCTCAGTCATTAAAAACTGAGATTGTAAAAATATAATAATAATAATAATAATAATAATCTCATTCTCGTTCATCTAAATAAAAGCGTCCGTGGGAGTCTCAGAACCCAATTCTCATTCGTGTCAACCAGGTATTTCCTCATTGAAGACGATTTCTGCGTCGAAGAAGCCGCCACTGTGTGATTTCCTCTCTCTCGATCACCAGGTATTTCATCTCCCTTCTCTCTCTCTCGATCGATAGTTATACACACGCACAAGCACACAGGGCCATCGTTCAATATCTACGGGTTCATTGTAAACCCTAATTGTGTATAGAAAAATGTATTGCTTGGTTTCTCTCTCTCTTCTCTCGATTCGTCACTTTTTCGATCTAAGGTTTAGGGTGAAGATTCGGCTCCTGTTGTACGTTAATTTCTCATTTACCTTTCTCTCTGTATGGATATGCAGGGTTTTGGGGGTTGACACTAGGTTTGGATAATTTTGTGTCGCTTTATGAACCCTGAACTTCATATTCAATGTGAGAGAAACAAGAGGTCTTGTATGTTTGGGAACTTTCTTCTAAAGCATTCAATTTGTCATGAATTTCAGCCTCACCATTCACTTTCCATACACAAGGAGACATATGTGTTGTATAGCCTCATTAACATATTTTTGAGGGAAAAAGCTACAGCCTAGGGTACTATTGATGCAATTGGATTGATCACCGATTATGTTTCAGGTTTGTGGATCAAAAAGCTCTGTTTTATAATCGGCTTTTGGTCTGATATACCGTCAGAAGAAGATTTACGAGTATTGTAGGCTTATATTGTATAAACTACTGGATTGGCCATCTAGATTTTCTGGTTCAGTTAGTTTATGGAGACATGGTTTGGTGTAAAAGTGGTTCTTTTGTGGTTCTTGTTTGGTGGAATTTGTTATGGGTGGATGTTTAGCTATGGATTTTGTTCAGATGAATAATGTCTGCATTTAGTACGAGACTTTTGCTTTGCCCTCTAAGTATTTGTTTACATAACTAACCCAAAACTTTGTATTGCTATCCAGAGATCTTCTGCTTATTAATTACCTGGAAAGCTTGGAAAATGTGATTAACAGTTGGGGTATGGTCTTTATGGAGCTCTAACTTGTGATGGTAGTTTTTCTTGTTTTCTGAGTATTGAACTCATTTTGAGATTTTACTATTTTTCTAATTAGGTTTTTTTTTTATGATAGTCTAGATCGTCGACGGGCCTGAAGTGTAAAGCAAATTTCTTGGTAAATGGAGAAGAATGAGTGATGCTGAACAGGATGAGAAATTTTGGGGTAAGAGAACTACGTAATCAAAATTTACATCGGTCATTCGCTTTTATGCTTTTGGTATTTTCCTCTTACTTCTAGTACTTTCTTTATGGTCAAAGCCACTTAAGTCACATAGATGTTCTAATATGTGATAAAATTGGTTCATTATACGCAAGGCTGGACTTAGGATCTCTCAAAGTCTTCACATTATAGCAGTTCCAACTCTTTTGAGAGCTTTTCAAATGATTGGTAAGTCTCATTAACCCTCATACTTCACCATGCATAAAACAAGTATTGATCTCTATTATTTTGACTAACTCTATTAACTACATCCTATTTGACTTCTTTAATGCTTGTGGTATGATGTGTGCATAACTGTTCTGTCCAAAGTGATTATCTGACGTTGGTGATCTATTCTTGTATTTGATAGCTTATTTGTGTGTATAACCTTTGCTGTACTCAAATCTGCTTCTTTCATCATTACATGCTTTATTCGGTTCATTGTGGGATTGCTTATGGTCTGAGGAGATCATGGACTTCAATGTGCTGCTTACATATTAAGTACTTAATTAGATTCGTTGGGGGATTGCTTGTGGTCTTAGGAGATCATGGCCTAAGTTTGCTCTGCTCTCTATCCATTTAGTATTTCCTTACACATTTGGTTTTTCGAATTTCCCTAGTAGATTCCCAATGGTACTTTCCACTTGCTCAGAACTCTGTAATTAGATGTGATAGGTGTAGGACATGAAGTATTTGTCCTTTCATTTCTTTTACTGATATTGAGCTTTTCTATCCGGTAGTCCTGTCGTGGTCAATTGCTCGGCCAAAATAGGCCTATACGTGTTAGAAAAACACTGCACCGAGGCCATGGGATTCACTGTTATTTACTTTTTGCCTGATAGTGAACAGGCTAGGATTTTGTATCGTACACTGAGTTTTTGTAATATTTAGGGAAAAACAAGTGGGCTGAGGTAGCCATATTTGATGAATGGACTGCCTTATTTTTGGTTCCCCCGTCAAATTTTCTCTCTAAGGTGCTTAATGTCACTGGCCCTGAACGTCTTTATGGGGTGGTTCTAAAGTCACCACATCGTAACCCTAGTAGTACATCCATGCAGATATTAGCTTGTATCTGCTACTTGAATTCAAAGATGAGGTGACCATCACAAACTAAAGATTTCTTATATTGGTGGAGGGCAAAATGAAGGTCTACTACAGGTTTTGGACTTCATGCCACAATTTTTGTTTTATCCTTGTAGAAAGCAATCGTTGTGATAATACCTTAAGGCGATTTGGATCATATTTGTTGAGAGTGAAAATAAGGGATAGATATATAGTTTGCCGATACATTTTCTTTTTCCTCTACAGATTCTAACATATCTGGGTAGGGATGCAGGAAACAAGCCCTGCATTTGTATAAAGAACTTCCCTACATATCTTTTCCCTACACATTTAACCAAAAAATGCCTTTTAATGTGTAAGTGAGATTGCGTATGATTTTAGAAGTTGAATGTTACTAAACCTATTATCTATTCTAAGCTAAGCATCATAGATTCTTTCATATTCTGCCTTGCAATAACCACGGTTTTAGGTAAAACTGAGATGATAAAATGGTAAAGATCATCGTTTTAATGAGTTTTAATCACGGTCCTACAATATGGGTAAAAGATATGGATTTTTGGTTACACCTTGATAGACCACGGTTTTGAAACTGAGGTTAAAAGTGAAAGATCACACCAATTGAGATCTTTAACACTTTTTCTAGTAGTGACCCTGCTAGCCCCCCTCAGGGATCAGAACAAATAGTATTATCAAGGTGTTATACCTTTAGTTTTTAGGTTTGGAAGGTGTTTGAGCTTTGAGTAGTGGCTTGGATGATGAATGATGTTTATGGATGGAGTATTACTTGACAATGTCTTCTTTTGACAAAGAAGAGATGAACAAAGATTAGGGTTAAGATTTGATGACTTTTGTAACTTGGTTTTCTAACCCTTTGCATGGGGTGCATTGGAGGGGGGGGGGGGGGGGGGGGTTTATTTATAGGAGATGAGGGAGTGAAGGAGGGGTGTAACCAGCCAAAGGGAGGTCGGTTGGCTTAGAGTGTAAGTCTCCCTCTCATAAATGAAAGGGAAAGGTGATGGGTGGCTTATGAGAGAGGAGGGAACATCCCCCTGTCCAAAGGCTATCCTCAAACGAATAAACAGAGTCTTGGGGTGCCCCAAAAGTCATGTGATCATGGCTGAATAAAGGTAATGGGACTAGGTTTGACCAGCGTACACAGGTAGTTGACCTTTGTGCGCGTGTCCAAGCCTGGTCAACGGTCAAAGCAGACGTGGCAAGTGGACCAGCGCACGCTAATGTGGGACCAGCGTACGCATGTAAGGTATCGGCTGAGGCTTTTTGGGTTAGGTTTAAAGGGGTTTAACCACTCAAAGCTCAATCACACTAACATTCCAGAGGTGTTCTTGATCCGTTTCATCATCGGGGAATCATATACCATAAGTAGACTAATTTGGAAAGCCCAAAATAGGGTGTCTACAATGTTACATACTTGATCGAACGAAGAATATCATGATAACAATGAATCTGCGTTATGATGAAGAGGCTTTCAAAACCCAATAGACTCTAAACTTTTGGGGAATGATTAAAACACCAAGCACAATAGAATAAATGGTATTGATCGTCGTAATAGTGATGCAGTTGTGTGGCTCCTATACAGGAGATTATAGCACAAGACCTTGGTTCGTAATTGACTAAGTTTTTTTTTGCCAAAGTTTAGGATTTCCATTGATCAATATAGGGCATATTCTTTCCGAGGGAGAAAATAACCGAACAAGCAGTTAGGCAATCCAAAGACCTACACCTCCGAACCCCATACATGCACATAAGAAGATCATCAGTGCAACATCACAAACTAACTTTTACATCTCACATACCCCAACTCACACACACCAACACAAAAAAACGACACCCCCAAACGGTGGGTGAGAAAGACTCCCATAGGGGAGATGGGAGAAATACAGGGAAAAAACAAACAAAACCAGAACAAACTCCAACAAAACCATACCCCAACAATCGACATGATCGGATGCCAAGAAACCACGCTGACTCTAAAGAGAATGAAGAAGACGATCTGGTGGTCAAGAGACTGCCGATGAAGAAGAATGCCGGCACCATCACAGTAGACACCTCCCAAATGGGGTATCGCCATACAGATATCCTCTTTCCTCATTTCCACTTCATAAACCAGAATCGTGGATATTCCCATGACTAGGAACATCTCCACATGATAGCGGTTATCATCAAAATAGAGTTGCCACTTAGTTTATTAAAAACTAAGAAAACAAATAGAGATTCAGAGTACGGGAGCCAAAAGTACGATGAGGGGAAGGTGTTAGGCACCCCTCTTCACCAGGTCGTGAGACCGGCCCATAATTATTCAACATACAATTGTTGCTTGCTTTATTTAATTCTAAATAAGTAAACTAGTTTTAGCCTTTAAACAGTTAAATATGGTGAGCCATGACAATAAGTAAAATATGCATCAGAATAAGCAGGAAACGACAAAGTGTCCTAGCAAATAGATTCCACGGTCGGTGAATGGATGTCACGGCTATGGGATCCCGCTGGATTAATATACCAACCGCGGGAACAATGTCCCAGCCGATTTTCTTTCTCACACCAGAATATGAACGGTTAATCAGAACACTATGATTAAAGAATAGAAACAGAAAGTGAATCGAACCATAGGCCCCTAGGCCTCACTACCTTGATCCCTTAGTAACTTGATTGCTTTGGATTGAGGGTGATTGACTAACTTGCTTCTTGAAACCCTAGGGTTAGGGTTTGTACTTTAGGGGGTTGATCGTCGAATTGTGGCTACCAATGAAAGGTTAGGGATTTGGTAGAGAGAGTTTGGTAGAGAGAGTTTGGGAGATAATTTTTGCAAAATTTCATGGCTAGAAAAGGTGTATTGAACTGTGTATTTTGAGCCCTAAAGGCAGGGTATATATAGGTCTCGGATGACATCACTTTAGCCAATAGGAATCACGACTCAAATTGGAAGTTTAGGGAAACTCTAACTCTGCATGGTAATCTCTTTACGTAGCCTCGAAGTCACGCTTCGTGGCTGCTAGTGTTTGTGCGCGGATCAAACGAGACAGAACATTCCAGAATTCTAGTCTAAGGCAATCTGGCGGCCGAGTAAACGATCTCACGAAGAGATTTCCAACACAAGATTCCACAAGTGAAAGAAAGAAGAGGTGGCCATGAGATTGATCTAGCGGCCGGCAAATGCTTTAGACTGGGATACTGTATTTCTGTCTGAAAGGCTATTTGGCTTTAAATTGGTCCTCTAAATGGCTAAAAGTACTCACCAAAATCCTTAAGTTTACGAGAAGTCAATCAACAATTACATTTTCCATTCATCATCGGGATGGTCCCCAAGGTGGAACTTGAAATAATCGCTAGGCCAAATTGGGGCGTCTACAATCGCTGATCGTCACCATCGTCACAACATCCCGCACCATCGCTGCAAACATCAGTTGATGCTGGCACCAAGTTCCAATGCATAATAGATATGGATTTGGGGTTTTCACCCAAACAGAGGAAACAAACTGAACAACAAAGAGAGACAGAAGGGGAAACCGCCCCTCTCGCTGCCCTGATTAGGGGAGAAACCCTAGGGGGAGGGAGGGGAGGAGGGAAATCGTTGGTTGCGGCTATAATCAACTAAGTTCAATGTATAGATTTTAATGGTAGTTGCCAACTACTCCTTCCATCCCTTATTTATAGTCCAGTATTCTATTTTGGGTTGTCCCTTAATAAGTGTCTATTTTGTAAAGGTAGTGGGTATAAAAATTGGTGAATTGTCTATTTTGTCCCTAAAAGTAGATTCCATTTTGAAAAGTAAGTGAGTAAAAGTGTAATGATGATGGGTAAGTAGCGAAAGTGGAGGAAAAAGTTGATGTGAAAGGTATAATGATGATGTCTTTTTAATAAGTTGGAGTTACGAAGCAGGACACTTAAAAAGGGACGGAGGGAGTAATTTTTTTGAATGCTCGATCTAAACCGTTAAGATTGCACATCTTATCGATTCTATATTTATCTCCAACTTCAGTGATAATCGAATGTCGGCAACCTCATGATCGGAACACATTCTATGCTTACGTAGCTATTAAAGTCCTATAGTTCACCAATCGATGACCGTTTTAGAAATTTTTCTGTCTATCTTTTATGTAAGAGAGATTAGATTATTTTTCTACCAAAAATGAAGTAAATTGCTTATCGTTACAAACTTCACCGGACATAAGTTATCATTCCTAGTATGATTTTTGGCCTCAATCAAAAGCTTCATAAACCAGATGGAGCCCATTTTACAAAATTAACTAAATCAACAATAACAACCAAATCAACGACCTCGATTATTAAAATAAATTTTTTACTGAGGTCCATTACGTTTTACTATTAAACATAATTGAATAACACATATAGATTTTAATATTTTCGCCACTTAAGCACGGTTAAATATTTTAAAATAAAAAAAGAAAACAAAATAAGACAGGTTGGGTATTGTTATTCTTTTAGAAGTTATTGTTATGCCTTCTTCAAGTTATTGTTATGCTTATATATGGTCATATTATGCTTCTTTTGCTTTTTTCTTGTTGCTATGCCTTTTGTTCTTTTTTGTTATGCCTAAATTGGTTTTCGTCATGCTTTTGAATGGTTTCCATTATGAATGTTTTATTATGCCTCAACTGTTATGCCATTTAATAGTCTTGTTGTGCCTATTTTGGATGACTATTATACCCATTTAGGATATGTTTTACTCATGTTATGCCATTAAATTAAAGTGTTATTATACCTTTTTTGTATAACTTGTTATGCCATTAGTGGTTTTGTCATACCAAATTTTATTACCTATTGGGATGACCGGTTTGACCGGTCATCTTTGGTCAAAATTGCATTGGTGGCCTCAGTTTTGACCATTGGATGAGAGTTATGGTGTCTCCAATTGGAGGGTAGACACCATGGATTTTCCCAACACAAAATATTGGCATTTTGTGTACACCAAATACACACCTTATTGTGTGGTTCTCGTCGATTATAAATGTATGTAAAACTATCCAAAAGTAATTCAACTAATTTCATCATGTCCTATGTACCACTTAACTATTCAAGCTAGCTATGTGCAACGGTGCTACAACTTAACTGTTCCAAAATGTAATTCAAGTCTTTACCTTGTGAGACCAAGGCCTGTCAATCTCCTCATTTTGTTACCTGCTAGAACATTCTCACATTAGTGCACACTATTTTGCTAGCCACCCATAGTAAAATAAGTAGGTCAATCATTATACAACCATAAATACTTACACAAATATTTACACAAATCCATTCACACTCATATCGGGGCCCATACGCCCTACACATTCAGTGTATGTGGAACCCACCAAAAGATGTGAATGTATGTGTAAAGTGTTTGTGTGTGTTTCTGGTTATATAATAATTGAACGTAGATAGAAATTAATGTTACTGTAACGCCCTGATTTTTGGACATGTTAATTAAATTATTATCACTTCATTTAATTATTTTGAAGTTATAAAGTCTTGAAAATAGAGTTAAACAGCGAAAGTTCTAATATTCTATTTAAAAATTGTCATAATTTGAGTCTTACAAAAGGGTACGGAGTTAATGATTGCATTTCTTGGAATTGAAAGTACAGTACTAAAAGTAGATCAGAGCAACTTTTAATGGTTTCTCCATGATTTGACAAACTCCTCATCTTGGTCCGAGAGTTCTTCAGTAATGTACAGCCCCTCCAGTTGGTTGTACTGTTTCTCCTTGGTACCTAGCGTTTTAAACACCATGAGTCGAAACTTAGTAGATAAAACCCTTACCCTACTAACCCCTTACTTTACAACTAGCAGTTTATAACAATAGTTAATATCAAAGAAGTTGCTGAAACGTAACTCATCATCTTTTCCTTACTATCCATTAACGTAAGTGAGATCTAAGACCTTATCACAAGATCCTTTCCTCCCATACCACTAACTTCGCCCGTTTCTTGTGACAACCCACCTCTTGCTTGTCCTGCACATGGGGTCTTAGGCGAATATTTTTCACCTAGACCATAACAAGGGGTTAAGTTGCCAGTGACATAACCGTCTGTTAGGGTCGTACAAAACACTACATACATTGGGCCTTGGTTAGCACCTTGGGCCCTATCTTCTCACCCATCCTAATACTTTCCAGATCACAATGGCCCAATCTGGTCACCATTTGGTTACATTGGCCCTACCTGGTCACCAATTGATCACTGACCCTACCTGGTCACTTATCATTATACTTTCCAAATCACAATGGCCCTATCTGGTTACCATTCGATTACAATGGCCCTGTCTGATCACCAATTGATTACTGGGTCCTACACTCTCTCCACATATCATCAGATTTTATCAACTTAATAATGTTTACAAACTCCCTCATCGTAAACCACCTAGTGCACCTAAATTTGCCCTAGCACATATAGCATAAAGTATTTGGGAGTGCCCCTCCTCTCCACTAAACTCAAAGCCTCTGATTGTCAGCGTTTAGTGGAGAGCATGATTGCCAGAACTAAGACTCGGACTAACAGAGACCTCACCTATGCTGGGAGGGTTCAATTAATAAAGAATGTTCTTTTCTCCATTTAAACCTATTGGTCTCCTTGCTTATCATTCCCAAAAAGGTAATCAAGGAAGTTGAGTCAATCCTTAGGGCATTTCTTTGGTCTGGTCTTGATCTAAAGAAAACTGGTGCTAAGGTCTCTTAGGATCATCTATGCCCCCCAAGAAAGGAGGGGTGTAACACCCCAAATTTTGGGAACGTTAAATAAACCTTTTTATTGAAAATCCAAATAGAGTTTGGCTCATTATTACATCAAAATTCTAACAAGAGTACTTTTATTACACAAGGGAGGGAAACTAAGGTTCCTAACTACAGCTCCGCCTGCTCCTCCATCCGAGCCAGCTCTTCAGCTCTAAAGGCCTCCAAGGTGTACAGCTCACCTCGATCATCTACAAAGTCTGACACATTATATAAGCGTCGCCACCGATATAATATGTCAAGGTCACCAACGGTAACACCATGAGCTACAAAACCTCAGCAGAATAATCCTATACCCACTAACCCATAACTTACAAACAATAGATCATAAAGATAACGATGACACATCCACATTTACTATCCAAACTAACATTGGTGTCCATGATTTTCTGTGTTTCTCCTTCACGACTCATTGTAGACTGTGTCACCGTTTTCACTTTCTTTTTCCAGATCAACATTTCTAAATCATTTTTAACACACGCAACCTCGGTACCACCGCGCCGGTATCCCGAGTATCCTCACAATGGTTCCGCCACGCCAGGTTCTCATTGGCACACAAAACATTGAATTTGGCATTGGCTCCTCTCCGCGGATAACCAATCCACAATTCAAAACCCTCGGTTCCGCCGCTCCGGGTTCCCGAGTATCTCATAATGGTTCCGCCGGTCCGGGTTCCCATTTGGGTTTTCGAAAATCATTAAAACAATTGCGTTGGCTCCTCTCCGCGGATAACCAAACCACAATTCATCCCTCGGTTCCGCCGCTCCGGGTTCCCGAGTATACCACAATGGTTCCGCCGCTCCGAGTTCCCATTGGGTTTTCGAAAAAACACACAAACACACACCACACAATGGGCAAGTCCAGCCACATTGCGGTTTCAAAACATTTCCTTTTTCAAAACACACCTTTCATTAACAACATCCTAAGTGTCATGTCTCTACTTTCTCGATTTCTATGTCTTGTTTTTATGCATAGACTCCGCGGTAGGATTTTTCATAAAAGTAATCATAAATCATTCATTATAATCTTGAAACTAAACTAGCAAGATCATCCAACTCTATATTATCTAACATGCTCAAATCACTACTTAAAGCATAACGCCACATGTACGGACGCCCTTGGAGTGAAAATCACTTATGCTTTGTCACACAACAAGTGATACAAACAATTCATGTAATTCACATATGCATGCTCATAGCCATCTCAAGATCAAAATCTGAATACTTCTAATCTAGTGATAATATTCTAACTTTTAAAATCCGTTCTTTTCTCCTTTGCGGGAAGTTTAAAACAACATATGTTTATTAGAGTAAAAGTAGTTTATTCCACATGTTTATACATCCTTTAGCAAAATGAATTTATTATCTTTCATGCATTTCCAACATTATAAGCAATTAACAAACTATATATATACTTAGAGGAAGTAGTTAGGGATATTCTACCATTCGTCTTGGCGGTAGTGATGACTACGAGGGTAAGTTGACCATTGAGCGGAGTGACTTCCTATGGTAGCTTCCAGTAGCTTTGAAAGAGAAAGGTTTTCTCTCGAAACTAAAACTTGACTACTACTACTAAAACTTTTGGATCGAGAGGGTGGTCGAGTGGTGGTTTAGTGGTGGCTTTGGATGAGTTTCTTGAAGAACTTCAAGAAAAACTCAAGAACACTAAGAACAAAGTAAGAACTCAAGGATTCTAGAGAGAGAAGTTGAAAGGTTGGAAGGTGTGAGTTAAATGGAAAGGATGGAGTGCCATTTATAGCAAAAGTCTTGGCTATTACCCAAGGAATAAAATTTTTCCTAGCGTTTATTGTCCAATGGGTAAATGGGTGATGAGTGACAAGGCTTAGGTTGCTTCTTTTGGAAGCAAAAAGATGACTTCATTTGGTATGACTTGTCTTGTCAAGTTATATATACACTTTGACAAGTCTAGTCTCCTTTAATCAAGGAATAAAAATTTCCCTAACATTTGTTATCCAATGGGCAAAGAGAAAAGTAAGGTTGATATGACTAGATTTACTTCTTTTGGAAGCAAAGTAATGGCTTCCTATGGTTCAAGATTCCTATATGACTTTTCTTGTCAAATATAAATACAAAATGGCAAGTCTAGTTGCTATTATCCAAGGGTAAAAATTTCCCTATCTTTTATTAACCAATGGCTAAAGGAAGATGGTAGTAAGAAAGGTTGATGTGACTAAGTTTACTACTTTTGGAAGCAATATGATGGGATTTGGTTTTGACTTATCTAGTCAAATCTAGGTGTACTTCTTGGATTTTTTTGGCAAGACTTATTTCTATTACCCAAATGATAAAATTTTCCCTAGTAGTTATTGTCCAATGGGTAGAGAGTTAATGGAAGAAGTAAGGTCTTGAAATGACAAGTCATGCAAGTGCAATGATTACTTCCTTTGGTCCTTGAGTTGTCTTGTCAAATATATATACACATTGACAAATCTAGCTTCCATTATCCAAGGGACAAAAATTTCCCTAATATTTATTATCCAATGGGTAAAGGAATATTGATGATAACTAAGGTTGAAATGACTAGACATGGAGTAGAATGATTATACATTGGCAAGTCTAGTTTCCATTATCTAATGGATAAAATTTTCCCTAACAATTATTATCCAATGGGTAAAGAGGAAATGATGAGAAAGAATATGACAAGTCAATGGAAAGTGAAATGATTAATGGGTTGGTCTTTTGAAAATAACTTGTCAATGCAAAAGAATGAATAAGGCTTCCAAGTAGCCTTTCTAGAAACTTTTTAGGGTGGTATACATATATGTGTATGCATGTCAAGGTTACTTGTAGGAAGGAGAAAGGAAGTAATTATGAGCTCCTTGATATGACAATACATAATCATGGTTGTTTGGAAGAACAAACTTGGTCTTGGTCTTGATTAGACAAGTCCATGGTAGCACAATTTTCTAGACACTACGAAGTCTTATTTCTATTACCCATAGGATAAAAATTTCCCTAAGAATTATTATCCAAGGAATAAAAGTTTTCCTTGGAACTATTATCCAATGGGTAAAGAGAAAAGATATTCTTAGAAGAAGTAATGATGAGCAATAAAGTCTTGAAGTGACTAGACATGATTACTTGTCTAGGGTTGGAAGGGTTCATAAGATTCATCTAGGGTTAGGAGAATATAAACTAGGATGAATTGGTAACTAGATTTCTCTAACCAATTGGTTGGATGCTAATTCTACTTGCCATATAGAATTTCTAGCCAAGAAATATAATTTAAAGATTTTATTTAACTCGCTAGAAAAATATACAAGTACTTCTATAAGCATAATTGCCTTTAGAAAAGGACTAGATCGTCTGATGCGAAAAGATATAATTTTATAAGTCTCAAATCTAATTATGACGGATTATTAGAATTTAAAAAGAATTTTTAAAAGCAATCTACGTAATTGAAATAAAATTCAAATATTTAACGAAATTTTTATTTACCGAAAATCGAGGAAGACAATGGCGACGGGGAACTTCGGGGGCTGCATCCGGGTGGGCGGAAGGTGGTCCAGTGATGCTTGACTATGTACTAGACCTTGATGTAACTCAGATTTGTGTTCGGTTTAGTGTAGGACCGAAACCCACTTTGTTTTCTCTCTCTCGGCTACCATTGTTGCAACTCCAAGCTTTCACTCTCTTCCCTTTCTTCTCTGAAATTTTTTTTGAGTTAGCCTGGGGCAGAATAAAATCCTTGTTCCGCCCTTGGTTTATATTGTTAGGAAACCAAATCCCCAAGACTCAGTAATGACGCGTACAGATTAGACAACAGAAATTGTAAAACCCTATAAAGTGGAATTAGGGTTCTACCTCAACTCCCTGCTACACGAACGCTGGTTGAACTTGTTATAGCACGCTTTGCTATAAACCACGAATACTGCTCGACCGTACCTTACGATTTTCTATCGTATTCCTTGCACATCTAGAACACGAACCAAGTGTGGACTCTGTCGTGATCTATTTGCTCTCTTTAAGCCTGCCTCTATTTTGTGAATAATAAAAAAATGTCAATCTGACCTAGAAAGCATAACGTGTATATATAGGGTTACGATAGGGACTTAAGGAGTAATAAGTATGGGTTCCCAGTGTAAATAAGAAAACCTAATCCCACCAGAATTCTATTTCTTATTTCACTAATTATAATTCACCACACTTCAGAATTATATTTGCACTTCTGTCCTTATCTATATATATTACAAGCTCCATGATATTAAAATACTTATTAATCTTCCCACGTTAAGATTACAGATACCCGTTGATTAAAATAAATTACTAACAATCTCCCACTTCATCAACATCTTAACTTGAGACTATCCACTTAACTTATTTGATATGTCAGATACAAATATCCACCTGCAGGGTTTGACATAATCAAGACTTACAAGCTTACTCAAGGGTATCATCAATCCCTATTGGGACGTGGATTACATCAACAATTAATAGTTGTCATATACATAATGTTGATACCCAACTCACCGAGACTATTGACAGTATAAAGATCTCACTCTTTAATGAATCAAAATGAACAACATTAAATGTACACCTCTAATAATTATTTTGGATTAAGAGCATAAGTATTCATAATAACCATGAGGTTCCAATTGTCTTATAAAGTTAGTATAATGATAATTACCTCAATGCGGTCTCGTTCAATACACACAAAGTGTACTAGCACAATGAGTTAGAACTAGACCGTTCCCTGTAGTCAAGACAGATCTACTAAATATTGTACTACAGTCCTACTGATGGTGTGTCCAATTCCATCAAAGACTGTGAACCATATCTTATATTTCACAAGAACTGATAATTTGATCTTCTATGTGTAAGCCGAACTCTACACACCAGATCATCTACTTTGTAGAATAAAAGACACACATGCGCAACATACAATAATAAATAGCAATCACTGCCCATAAAAGATTCTCATCAAAAATGGATAAAACTGATTAATAAATAGCAATCAAATACTAATCCATTACACAAAAGCATAACTTTTAGTATAATTTTCTAACAAACTCCCACTAAGATTCAAAATCATGCTGCCATGCATCTCACTTCCATTCCCTCTACATAACAATCAAAAGTCCTAGCTTGTAAGTCATTCGTAAAAGGATCTGCTAGGTTGTTTATGGAATGCGATCTTGGACACAGTTACATCACCTCGTTAAACGATCTTTCGAAACAAGTGATACTTACGCTCAACGTGTTTTCCTTCTTATGAGTCAATGGCTCCTTAGAGTTAGCAATTCCACCACTATTGTCACAATAGATGTAATACCTAATTGCACTAAAGGAACCACTTCTAGATCCATCAAAAAGTTTCTAAGCCAAACGGCCTCTTTGGCTGCTTAAGAAGCTACCACATGGAATCAATCAATACACAAGATACTCCTCCAACTTATAGCTCTACCTCCTAGGCAAACACATATCTCGAGATAGACTTTTGGAATCCTTATCTGACACAAAGTCTTAGTCTGTGTACTGTGTACCTATAAGGTATCAGACTATCTGACTGGTAAACCAACATATAATCTCTAGTTCTTTTCAGATACTTGAAAATACGTTTCACAACAATCCAATGCTTTTACCCTGGATTAGACTGAAATCTACTAACCATGCCAATGGCAAACAAATATCAGGTCTAGTACATAGCATAGCATACATGAGGCTTGTCACGTCCTCGATTTTCAACATAATTTAATATCTCATTTCGATAAAAGAGTCCTCGCATAAGGCAAATAATACCCAAAATGATTTCCCACCTGTTTAATTTACACGCCAAATTTCCAAGTTTAAAGAATTACAACATTGGCACCATGGCTCAAATTAACTTAAACACAAGCACAAGTGTTTAGTAAATTACAAACTTAAGTCAAAAGATAACTCAAAAGTGAATTAGTTACAAAGTCAACTTTAACCAAAAATAAGTCTATTACATAGATGAGAGAGTAACTAAATCTAATTAGCTTCCAAAAAATTTCATATCCAATCACAGCATAACATGCAATCTACTGTTCGGCATTTAGACCTGAAAAGAAGGATTTTGTTGAGCTACACTAGCCCAGTAGAGAATTTTATAACCAAGCTATATGTAAATACGATAAAACGTGCAATGAGAATAGATGATTTCCCAATAAATGAGTAAGAGATACAAAGGGGCACCATAAAGAACCGATAGACTACGACTACGGAATTCAATACGTCTTAAAGATATCCCTAATCATTCATACATCAACTAGGAGCCGCATTGAGCACACATCAATCTAAATACCCACGACAGTTTTTCAAACCATTTTAAGACTCCTCAAAATGAACGCCACCATTTATCTCTTCATTTCTTACCATTTTATATCAAGTCTCTTTTCATAAATTTTTCCAAAACCAAGTAGCTCAGAGATCTCCAACGTGAGTCCAAGTAACTCATTCTTCATTAACACATCAAATATTGAATTTAAGAAGAACATTCCGGGTCTTAGGGCCCCATATACCCACAATACATTCCGGGTAATCGTAACCCCCTATATCCATTTCACATTCTGGGTCTTAGGGTCCCATATGCCCATAATACATTCCGAGGTCATAGTCTTTCATTCAACATCATTCAATGTACTATAAACTCACAAATATGTCCTTTTGCACATTATTAAATACCTTAGGTTCACGTTATCCCTCAAAGTCTATCACAACGCCCTACGTCACATCCCAATCCCACAACAACTCCCCGACGTGCCACCCACTAGGTTCTAAACGAGGATCTATGGAACTAATACCAAATGAACCAAGGATAATCAATTAAAATGAAGCACGAAGATACGAGTTAACCTATTCTCTTCTGGACCACAAGGCAAACCCCTATCGACCAACCATGCATCCTACGATATACTTTATAGCTTATGATATTTAATAACGACTCCATGGTCCATTTCTCAATTCGCTAATCATCGCATCATGTTATAGCCCTTAACAAGTTGATATCAATCAATGAGACATGCCACAACATCCACTTCAATCAACTAAAAGCATAAATAATGCACGGGTATCCTAATCATTTAATTTTACACTTTCTAAGCTATGGCAAGAGCCTAAAGAGATCGATTGGTATGAATCTTTCGAAGTACAAACAATCGGGTTTGGAAGTGATTTGAAGCTATTCAAAAGATGTTTGAAGTGTTCGAGGTTCAAGCGAGCACGAAAATAAACAAATAAACCAAATCTGTCTGGAACAAAAAGGGGGTATTGATACCCCGAACAGAGGTATCAATACCTGGTCAGAATCTGGTCCAGAGGAGAGAGGGGTATCGATACCCCTTTTGAGGGTATCAATCCCACGGAATTTTTTTGCAGATTTTCAGCTTTTCAACAACGTAATCCCAACAACAACGACAAACCACAGCACGATCAAGGCACATAATCAACCTATAAACACATAGAGAGAGTAAGAAATCCCTACCTTGAGTATCATAGCTGAACCCCATGAGTGATCGAACCCTACCTTCCAAAATTGACTCCGAGAGCAATACACCTCCACCGAGCACTAGCCAACGATATACGAGCTCCAATACGCGTGTAGATGATGGATTGGAGGTTGATTGTCTTGGGTTTTGAGTTTGGGATGGAGTTTTTGAGTGATGGAGGTGAGAAAGGGAGAGGAGCCGGGAGAGGGGAGGGAGGCCGGGAGTTAGAGAGAGAGTGGGAGGAGTATTTTTACTCCTCTACATCCACACCCACACATATATATACTAACACACATCATAAATTGCACAGACACCCCTCTACAAACAACCTTCCCACATTGACCCCAAATCGAATAATTTAATAAATCCCTCATTTATTCCATATTTTAACATTAATAAATCCTTTAAACTATTTTTGAAAATACGGGTCTCTACAAGGCTTCCTACTGTCAAGGCATAAGGAACTACCTTCATCTTCTCCATCTCCTCAGGTGTCTTACGACACTGATCCTTGGATAGGTTGATTCCATGTTTAAAAAGGGAGGAACCCTTTCTTGAAATCCTGCATGCTAAAATGAGCAAGGATCTCATCGATATAAGTAGCTTGTGATAAGTTCAACATCCTATACTTGCGATCTCACATAAGCTTAATCCCAAGGATGTGACTGGCTTCTCTCAAATCCTTCATATCGAACTGGCTAGATAGTCACACTTTTATCGAAGACAACATTCCCACATCGCTTCCAATTAGCAGAATATCATTTACATATAATACCAGGAATACCACCACTTTTCCGTTGTGCTTTTTGTACACACATGACTCATCTGGACATTGATCAAAATAAAGAAAACGTGATTGCTTGATCAAAACGGATATTCCAAGATCTAGATGCTTGCTTGAGTCCATGAATAGACTCTTTACACTTGCACAACATGTGCTTTTGACCCTTTGCTATGAATCCATCTAATTCCATTATGTGGATGCGTTCATCTAGATTTCCATTAAGGAATGCAGATTTTACAGCCTTTTGTCAAAAATTTTATATCTTTGTCTTCTAGTTCCTCATTGTAGTTGCAGGATTCAGCATGTTGTTCTTCAGGGATCATATCATAAGATTCTCCCAAGAATGTATACCGATTGGGTAGGACAACAACCCTCCCACTACGATGAGGTACCGGTGTGTCAACAACTCTTTCTTGCAGTGTAACCTCCTATTCTATTGGTGTTGAAGAAGTCTTTGTCGGTCCGTCTTCTCTCAATTTCTCTAAAACAATTTTGCTTCTGGGCTTGTGGTTTATTATATAGTCCTTCACTAAGTATCGGGCATTGGAGCTAACAATGATCTTCTGATTCTTAGGACTATAAAATAATCCACATTTCGTTCCTCTAAGGTACCCCACAAACAGACAAACTTATGTCCTTGATTCCAATTCATCTGCGTTCCCATTCAGCAAATGTGCTGGACTACTCCAAACCCGAACATGCTGCAGACTAGGTTTGCACCCAGCTCACAATTCTGTGGGTGTAGATGGTACTGATTTAGATGGTACCAAGTTAAGAATGTACGCTGCTGTTTCTAGTGCATGTCCCCAAAACGAAATGGGTAAATCTGAATAACTCATCACTGATCTCACTATATCTATAAGAGTCATATTCCTTCTTTCTGCTAAACCATTTTGACGTGGATACCTGGTGCTAATAACTGGGATGTAATCCTTTTAGCTAACAAGTACTCCCTAAACTCTCCCAAGAGGTATTCGCCACCACGATCAGATCGCAGTATCTTAAGATATTTACCTAGACGCTTCACCATTTTCGCCCTATACTTCCTGAATTTCTCAAAGCATTCGGACTTACGGTGCATCAAATAAATGTATCCAAACATTGAGTAATTATCAATCAAAGTGATGAAATACTCAAAACCACCTCTTGCTTGGACATTCAAAGGTCCACACAAATCAGAATGAACCAATTTCAATTGCTCTTTGGCTCTATAACCTTTTGCTAATAAAAAAGCATCTTGGTCATCTTACCATCTAAACAGGATTCACAAACTAGAAGTTCCTCAACTTCCAATGAACCCAAAGGTCCATTCCTGATCAGTCTAGAAATCCTATTCAGATTAATATGACCAAGGTGTAAGTGCCAAAGATACGTTTGGTTCAATTTAGAAGACTCATTTCTCTTACATGGCATATTATTAGTGTTAATTCATGCAGTTGCACTGTAGAAAATATAAGATTAATAAAGTAGAGATTATCCACAAATGAACCAGAATAGATAAAATGTTTATTTAACTTAATAACCACAAAGTTACTAAACCAAATATCCATCTTTAATCAACTTAGAAACTGAAACCAAGTTTCTTCTAAGTATGAGAACATAAAGACAATCTCTCAAAATTAAACTCCTATTATTACTAAAATTGAAAATATCATTTCCTACTACAACTGCTGCCACTCTCATAGCAATACCCATGTGTAGATAAATCTCTCCATCACCGAGTCTTCTGGTTTCCTAGAACCCATGCAACAAATTGCAAATATGATTAGTGGTTCCCGTATCTACACACTAGGTACTGGTAGATAACACCACTAAACATGATTCAACGACTAGCGAAAAGATCTATCTTTATTATTCACTTTATCGAGATAGAATAGACATTCCTTCTTCTAGTGTTCTTGCTTGTTGTAGTGAAAACACTTACCCGCAGGCTTTTTCACTTTACCTTGAAGCGCATAAACTGCCTCCACAACCTTTTTTCTGAGACTTGTTCTGCTTCTTCTTGCCTTTCAGCTTAGAAATAGAAGCCTTCTCTGCCACTAACACTGATGGTGGTTTCTTCACAACTAAAAGACCCTCAGCTGCTTGGAGTTCCTTAAGAAGTTTCGCCAAAGATAAATGCATTTTGTTCATATAATAATTCAGGCGAAATTACTTGAAACTCTCAGATTGCAGTGAGTTAAGAACAAAATCGATCTGGGTTTCCCCATCAATTTTAGCTCCAAGGATCTCTAGTTCATTAAGAAAAGCTATCATCTTCAGAACATGATCCCTAATCGGGGTCCCTTCAACATGGGTGATACTCACCAATTTTTATAAAATTTTGTTTCCTGTTCTGTGGCATTCTCATCAAGTCTAGGGGGGCACACCTCAGACAACACAAAATTGTGCCCTTCAGCAGTTAACACAATATCCAAGTTCCTTTTTAGTCAATATAATCCGATCCAACAAGTTTTTTTGTTTTGAGAATAATAAAAAGTGGATTGAAAAAGCCCATTTTTGAATTTGAGAATCACATAACAACAATTATGAAGGGCAATAAAAACTTGAATTTCATTTTAATATTGGTTCCCTCAACCACATGTTAAAAGAAAAATATTGGCAACCCTACACACCGTGAAGAGCATGCCTCGATGGGAAGGTCATCTACTCTTCATCATTAGTGTAGATTGACACAACCTTTTAATTTTACTATCTATATACTAGACCATCCCAAACAAAATTAAAAAGCCAATATTCCTTTGGTCCTATAAATAATAATAGTGACTCAGATAGAGAGGATAAGATTATTTATAGCTAAGTGTATACCATTACTTAGCTTTTAGACCTTTTATTCTGTTATGAACCACCTCAGATGGAGAAGTGACCCACACAACAATTATCTTAGAACTATCCCTTTAGGAAGTTTGTACCGATGATGCTACAATTAATTTGTCCGATAGGGAGGAAGGTTCGGAAACCAACACACACAAATAATTATATCATCTACAGACTAGGAATGGAGACCATGGGATTTATCCAAAATAAATTCCCTCTCCCACTTAGTTATTTAAAAAATTTGTGAGGGTTATCAAAATTTCGAGTTTGCAAAAAACGTGATTTAGGTTAAAGGCCAAATATTACCATGTTGTCATAATATGGTAAACTATCATATATGCAAACAGTATAAAAATACATATAATAAGGAAACTCAAGATAAAAGAATCCAAGTATTATGGTCAAAGATGCAATCCTTGAGCAACAAGGAATCCTTCCAAATTTGAAATCCTTAAGCAGTAAAGAATCCTTCCAAACTTGAAATCCTTAAGCAATCCTTCCAAACTTGAAATCCTTCAGCTATACTTGTGTGGAAGATTAAGATACTTTGAATCAATCAAGGAAATCAAAATCCAATCGTGCTTAGGCAAGAAAATTCGGATTCGACATATTCCCACGTAAACTGCACAATCTTCAGTATTTTAGCCATATCTTCCTCATCCAACCTCCAATTGAAGTGATTCAAATTGGGTTGGATTTGAAATTCAATTATCTACAATTTTTTTGAAGAACAGATTTTCTAATTCCAACGCTTACTAGGTCAAAATAGCCCTGCAATCAGACCCTACGAATCTGAAAAAAATCTGTTATAAGCCAAACAACTTGTATCTACCATCTTCGATCTCCAAATAACCGTCAAATGCTATTACAATCGAAGAAACATACAAATATTGATCTTATGCCTCCATTGGAGTTCACATGCTACATTAATTATTACAACCACGAAAAATAATCATGGCACCCAATAAATAACTCATGCTATGTTAATTATTACAACCACAAAAAATAATCGTGGTACCCAATAAATAACAATAACAAGGAAAAAATTATCGTGGGATCCAATCACATAAAATTAACAAAAATCATGTGACCATGACCTGTTTAATCCATATGCATGATTACAACCTGGCTCTGATACCACTGTTGGGAAACCGAATCCCCAAGACCCAGTAATGACGTGTACAGATTAGACAACAAAAATTGTAAACCCTATAAAAGGAAATTAGGGTTCTACCTCAACTCCTTGCGACACGAACGCCGGTTGAACTTGTTATAGCACACCTTGTTATAAACCACGAATATTGCTCGACCGTACCTTATGATCTTCTATCGTATTCCCTGCACGTCTAGAACACGAACCGAGTGTGGACTCTTTTGTGATCTATTTGCTCTCTCTAAGCCTGCCTCTATTTTGTGAATAATAAAAAAACTTCAATCTGACCTAGAAAGCATAACGTATATATATATAGGGCTACGATAGGGACCTAAGGAGTAATACGTATGGGATCCCAGTGTAAATAAGAAAACCTAATCCCACCAGGATTCTATTTCTTATTTCACTAATTATAATTCACCCCACTTCAAAATTATAATTGCACTTCCGTCCTTATCTCAATTATATTACGAGCTCCATGATATTAAAATACTTATTAATCTTCCCACGTTAAGATTACAGATGCCCGTTGAATAAAATAAATTACTAACATATATAGGGGAGGAGGAGGACTGATCGCCAAGAAAAAGAGAGAGAGAGAGAGAGAGAGAGAGAGAGAGAGAGAGAGAGAGAAATCGGGTAGAGAGGGAGAGAGGGGAGAGAGACAGTCGTGAAAGGGAGGGAGGGAGAGAGGGAGAGAGAGAGAGAGAGAGAGCTGGCAGGTGAGTTGAGAAGTTGGGGAGTTGAGTTTTGTTCACCCTCCACTTAAGAGGGTGAACATTACTCTCCTTCCTATTGGTTAAAATAATACGGACCGCACCACAAAGTGATGTCATGCTTACTAAAAAGTGTATTGCATGGTAAGTATGACATCATTTTGTGATGGGGTCCACACTTGTAATACCTCCGACTTTTAATTATGTTCAGAATTTAAGTATGTGTTGAGCCTGATGTTAATTATGTGATTTTGGCTTTGTTTTGCTAGTTTATTAGGAAGTGGAACATAGGTGGTTATAGGTCACTGTGGGCATGCGGATGCCCTTTTTTCTCTCTCCTTGGTGAAGGGATTTCGTTCCCCCCCCCCCCCTTTTGAGAAGAGAGAAATGCTGCCAGTTTGCGGGAGCGCTCTTTCAGCTGGACGATAAGTGCTCGCAAAAATACAGAGTCGCCACTTGGGTTTGAAGGTTCGACACCCAAGGAACCGTATTTCGAAGCACTTGCTGCGCTGTTTGATTTGAAAAAGTTAAGGAACCAGTCCGTCCTAACCATATCTGGGTTCGGGAGCCAGGTTACGAGAGGGGAAGGGTTTTATGGCACCCCTCTCGCCCAATCCGGAGATCGATCTCTACTTAGGCATTTGCGAAAATGTTTGTTTGCGATTCCATTTAATTAATCAATTTTTAGCCAATTAGGGCGGGGGAACAGTTAATCGGGGATTAAAACTGTAACAATTTGCAGGATATGATAGATAATAACATGGATGAATGAGGTGACAACGAATAAATGAGATAACTTTTAACACCGATTTTAGGATGCCAAAACAGTGCCTTGGCTTAAGTTTGTCGCGTACAATGGCCAACTTGCATGCACGGAAGTCCCTGCATGCAAATCAAACCATCGGGCGACACTCTCAATCCATCGCGCGAGTGTTGACATCCCACCAACAGGTTAAATTTTATCTCCTTCTGGGCTCTGGAAGGACCAGTGCACACCCAGGATCAACAAAGCAGTTTATATGTATTGAAAGTAAATAATTATTACACTCAGGAATTAATAAGCACAAGGTGCAACCCTTAAACAATGAGGGCATTAAAATAGAGGCCAAAAGCCTAGCTGCCCATGCAAGGGCAATTGCTGGAAACGGACAAACCATCGCGCGATGGAATCAGAGCATCGTGCGAGGGTTCTGACTGGACTTCCAGGAATTGTTTTACATACCTGGGCTCTGAGACATATACAGAAGCAACCCAGGGGCATTCCAAATGAAGTAAGAGCATAAAGTAAGCTAACCTACTGATTTTAACACGCATGATCAGTGAAATACACTAAGTATTTTTTGACAAAAAAAGCACAAAATCATATAAATAGACATGGATCAGGATCCCATCCCCACGAGAACCTTATCACGCAAAAGGAGAATCATCGTGCGATGGAGTGGGTGTCTCGCGCGTGGGTTTTCCACTCCACAGTAATTTATAACTTTGCTGGCTTTAGGACCAGGACTAATATTGATTACCAGCCTTGGCCATGTCAGCCCCCATCAGGGGTCCAAAATAGTAAACAAAAAGGGTTATACCTTTGCTTGAGTGTCTTGAATATGGCTTGAATGAGGTGGTATGGTTTGGTAAATGTGTGCATGTGAGTGATTTGAGTTGAGAGAAGTGATCAAGCTTGTTGTTCTTGCTTCTCTTTTTTGAAAAATTTTGTAACCCATTGGAATGAAGACCATGGGGGCTTTTTATAGAAAGAGTGGGGGGTTTGTTGGTGGTAGAACAAGGCGATGCAGCCAGCCAACAAGGCTGGCTACACTTACTTGGTGGAGAAGTAGGGTATGAAGGTTGATGGGAGAGTGGGGTAGCGGTGGTGCAAGGGCAGCGCTGCAGGACGCTGTTCAGTTGACGCAACGGGGTTGCACAGGCCTGTAGACCCCTGATCATCACAAAATCCAGCTGGAAAAAGGTGGATATGACAGGTGTTGACCATCGCGCGATGGAGTGAAACCATCGCGCGAGTGTTCTAGCGTCTCTGCGATAGTCAAACAGTGAAAAGTTTGACTTTGACCACCACCTGGCAAGTAGAGCATCGTGTGAGAGACCCAGTCGGTCACGCGATAGTCAAACTTTCAGTCAAGGTTTTGGGTTTAAGGGTTTTGGGGTTAAGGATGGGTTCCACTCACACCACGCTCAAGCCAATTCATTCTCTCAAGATTGTTTTCGACCTGATTCATCATCGGGGAAACAAGAATTTGAAGAAAAGAAGTAAAACGACTGGGAAATCGGATTGGGGTGTCTACAGTAGTCCCTCTTTGACGGCACGCGGAGCACCATTGGCTGGTATGGGTAACGTCAAAGATTTCTAGACACCCATCTAATTCACCCAAAAGCCGATTAAATGAAAAGTGCAAGCCAGTATATACAAATAACGTGCACCAAGGGACCGGAGGATCTGTCGATCACTGATTTTGAGTTTGGACGGATAGATCGTCGTTGATTTGAATTGGATGGATGGATCGTCATTGAATTGATAATTGGATGGATGGATCGTCACTAATTCAAAAATGGACGGTTAGATCGTCGTTGATTTGAACTTGGACGGTTAGATCGTCATTGATTTGACTTGGATGGATCGTCATTGAATTGATAATTGGACGGATGGATCGTCGCTGATTCGAAAATGGACAGTTAGATCGTCGTTGATTTTGAAATTGGACGGTTAGATCGTCGTTGATTTGAATTGGATGGATGGATCGTCGCTGATTCGAAAATGGACGGTTAGATCGTCGTTGATTCAAAAATGAATGGTTAGATCGTCGTTGATTTGAATTGGATGGATGGATCGTCATTGAATTAATAATTGGATGGATGGATCGTCGCTGATTCAAAAATGGATGGTTCGATCGTCGTTGATTTGAACTTGGACGGTTAGATCGTCATTGATTTGACTTGGACAGATGGATCGTCGTTGAATTGATAATTGGACGGATGGATCATCGCTGATTCGAAAATGGATGGTTGGATCGTCGTTGATTTTGAAATTGGCTGGTTAGATCGTCGTTGATTTGAATTGGACGGATGGATCGTCATTGAACTGATAATTGGAAGGATGGATCGTCGCTGATTCGAAAATGGATGGTTAGATTGTCGTTGATTTTGAAATTGGACAGTTAGATCGCTGCTGGGGATATAAAGGACATCTCGAGGGGATCCCAAAATCAATTGCAAGGCCTGAGTAAGACTCTTGGGCCATTATTAAAGCGATACACAAGATCGGGCCGAGCCAGAGGTCGAATCTGGTCAAAGGCCCAGTTGAACCATCGCGCGATGAAGTCATACCATCGCGCGATGGTTTCCAGTTAGGGCTTGGATCTGAAACGAGCCCAGACCCGGCCCGTGCCTATTTTCTTCCCTTTTTCTTCCCAGAGACGCTACAGAAACTGATACTCAGCGGTTTCGAAAATTTCAAAACTCCTCTCACCTCTCAAACTCTCTCAAAAACCCATTGAAACCCTTGACCTCTTGCCAAAATCAAAGAATCCACACGCATACACTCACCCATGGCAGACCACGGCAATGGGGGCGGCGGAGGAGAGGTTGTTGATCGTCCAGAGGACAAGGGAGGACCCATGGAGGTTGAAACAGGGGATTAGCCGCCGCTGGAGGTCGCCACAAGCGCTGGTGCAGAGGTAGTAGGCAGCGCCGATGGCGAGCAAGGCCGCATGCAGGCGGTTGGAGGCGACGGCGATCATCGCGCGACGGATTCAGATCATCGCACGATGGAGGGAGTCGGGGCAGTGAGTTCTGGAGTCGAGCCATTGGACCCGAGCACAACGGTGAGTGGCGCAGTTGTAGTCGGTGGAAGTTCTGGCGGCACGGGCAGTGGGGGTGCCGATGGTGATGATGCCGGGCTAAGTGATATCCCGCCAAAGGATCCGGCGAAGGTCAAGGATGTAGCGATCGAGGAGGAGGGTGCTACGGAGGTTCCATTTGTGAACCGAGAGGAGGATGTACTTTTTCGGCCAGCGGCGACATCGTCGGGTCATAGGCCGATCACAAAACAGGACGTCGCAGAACTCTTGAGCGACGCGCAACTTGCCCAACTTTTGGAGGACAACCCCGCGATAGAGGCTGCTGTTTTGGAGGATCGAGAGGAGCGAGAGTGGGAGATAGCTGCTTCAGAGGCCGCAGCGAGGGCCGAGAGGGAGAGAGCTGCTGAGGAGGAAATACTGAGGGATGTAGAGACCGAGGAGAGGGTTGGTGCTAGGGTGCACGGTCCTAGGGTGACAACGGTGTCGGAGGCGAAGAGCTTGACTTTGGCTCCATTTTTAGCAGAGGGGTACAGGCTGCCTGTTCCTCACTTGTTCGTGCCGTCGGGTTTTACAACATATCGACCTCGACAGGCGGAGTACGACTCCGAGCTCGTTTTAAGGGACCCCGACACTCATATCTCGAGCAGTTGGTCTGAGGTAGACTTCTGAAAATCCCCCTTTCTTTATGATTATCGTATTTGCATATTGAAGCATGTGAAGTAATTCTTGAAGTAGGCTAGAATAGTAATTTCGTAGTTCTACATTAAATGTCATGCATGAGACATAATAACTTGAACCAACCATTTCTTGCGAGGCTGTATTTGATTACTTAGAACTTGAAAATGAAATTTTGCATGCTGATATGCTCATTTTTGCTTGTTTCCGTGTCTGATGCAGGAGAGAGCGAGGCAGAGGAACATTCGCGGCTTTGGAGGCGCGTGTAGTTCCTTGGTTTTATACCAGAGTTTGCCCGAAAGAGTGAGGCAGTTAGTGGATGAGGCAGGCTTTGGAGAGTTCATTCAGACTCTCACCCCAGCGAGGAATGATCATGCCGTCCTAGTTGCACTAGCAGAGAGGTGGAGGGATACCACGAATACCTTCCACCTACCGGTCGGGGAGATGACAGTGACGCCCGCTGACTTTGCGGCGATCACAGGCTTGAGGGTTGGGGGCGAGCCTATCCCATTTGACTCGGGCATTCAGGAGGATGAGGCAGCCCTGGAGTGGTTTTTGGGTGAGGTGCCTAAGATTGAGGAAGGGATGGCGAGATACGGGCAGTTCGTCCGATACCTTAAGAAGGAGGTGACAACCGACCAGGAGGCGGAGCAAATGGCCCGGGAGTACCTGTTGTACCTCGATGGCGCTACCCTATATCCAAACAGGCGTAGCAAGGTTCACCTGTCCTACTTGCCTGCGCTGAGGGACTTGAGGACAACCTCGTGCTTTGACTGGGGCGGAGCAGCACTAGGCGCAGCCTATGGTTTCTTTGAGGATTCATCGAGGACGGAGGTGAGCACCGCTGGGTACTGGCGGATTTGGGAGGTATGATTCAAAATAGAGTAATGCACACTTTTCAATTCATGCTTGTATTCACTTTAATTGCATAATCTGTTCAATAGTATCCTTGCATGTACTGATGACTTGATTTATTGATAACCGTGCATCTCTGGGCCTACGAGGTTTTGAACATGTGCCGCTCGGTGACAAAGAGAGTTTGGACTTGGGGGTCCTCCTGCGCGCACACATATGGAGCAAGAAGAACATGGGAGAGAAGAGAGGCAGAGGTGACCTGAACGGCTTCAGGATATACTTGGACGAGCTTCGGCCTTCGCAGGTATAACATGACACTTTGTGAAAATGGAAATGTGT